>VZRZ01002575.1:352792-389158 GCA_013398175.1 Climacteris rufus
CAGCAACCAGTAGAGTTTGGCAGCCCCTGCATTACAGCAAGTTAAAGCCCAGGAACATTTTTAACCTTCGCTTGTGGATTGTGTGACTCACGAAATTGAAGCTCTTGGAGCAGAACCTTCCAACTCCATTTCTTTTTCCCAACGTGCTGATTGATGTATTGACCATATTCCCCAGGTTCCTCTGATAGAAATGCTGCCATTTCAAAAATAAGCAGCATTTCATCTGTGGGCATCGTGCTTCTGGGGACTGCAAGGCCAATATCTGCAATTCTGTTGATGTGAGAGAGAGTGCAGTAATTGATCTGTGCCAGCATCCTCCACCATCTGAATGATAATCCATGTTTTAAACAAACTGGTCTTAAAAACTACAGTGAGCCTGGCAAAAAAAAAATGCCTGGAGAGAGCCAATAAAGAAAAATGTGATAAAATAAACTGTTATAGAGTCTCCTCTGTGCAATGTCTTGGGAGGAGATGTAGGTATTTGTTGTCTAGAAGAGGTGACTGATGATGTTGATTTAAAAAAAAAAAATACTTCAGCCTTCTTGTTGCTTCGTGCTTACCCCAAAACCACAAAATCCCAGACCACTGGGACAGCAGGATAGAGAAAACATTGCTGTTAGCAGAATGAGTCTGAAATACAGGTTTTCATACTTGTTGTTGGGGACAAGGAAAATTAATTGCAATCTTCATAAACTTGATTGCACATTGGGCTGCTGATGTATTTTGACAGAAAATGAAAAATCCCACTAAAATGCAAAAATACTTTTAGTTTAGCTGAAAACCAAATTGTGTACAGTGAAAAACAACCATCTCCAAAGTAGAGGAGGAATATTTTATAAAGTTACATTAATCTCAGGTGAATCTCAGGTGAAATTGCTTTTCTCTAAGACCAAAACTATGGGAAAACAATAAAGTGAAAATTCAGGGCTCGTATCTTTTCAGAGCAGAAAAATATCTGTCTTTGAAGTTTTTCTGAACTCCTCAGGTGGAGGTACCTGGCAGCACCTCTTCATTGGCTCGTGGTGTAACATAAAAAAGTGAAAATATGTTTCTGCAGAGGCAGAAGTGGGTCCTCAGAGGTGGGGAAGAGCCAGTGCTCACCCAAAAAACGCCCCCAAGGGACCCAGGAGAGCCTGTGAACTTCCATCAAATCAGAAAATGCATTGATTGGCTTTGAGTCTGAGATTAAACAAGCAGCAACGCTCCCTGTATGATTTGCAGGCCACCAGTGACAGTGTCACACTTGGCTGTTCCTTCTGGAGCAACATCCTTCTCCGTGATTCACCCTCATCCCTATCAAGGATAAATGTGGAATGAAAAAAAATGTGGCGAGAGGCAATCTATGTTTTTCATTTCAAACTCTGACACATGAAAAATAACCTGTTTCAAGTTAGTGCTTGGGTTTAGAATTTACCCTTCCAGTCCAGTGTTTAAGCCAAAAAATCCTGTTTGTTTTTAAGATTCAGTTTCCTGTTGTTCACCATCCCCTTTAATGGGGGTCCACTGGTGCCTTTATCAAGCTGGCAAAAACACAGGACAATAGGAAACCCAAAGAAATTTTTATTTCTAAACTGAGAAACAAATGTTTTAATGTTTTTATCTGATGGCAGGGGGAAATCTGCTTTGGTGAACAAATGAACAGAGGTTAAGTTTTCAGGTGCTCTCCCACAGCTATGCAAGGGTCATCTCCCAGACATGGCCCTCACCAGATCCCAACATCAGGAGTCAGCCCTGGCTGAGCTGCATGGAAAAGCCATGAACAGAAGAATTTCATCTTGCCTGTGACAATGGGGGGAGTTGCCTCATTTCCCAGGGAAGATCTGGGCTCAGGATCACCCCGTGGAGATGTTCAGCTGTTTCCTCTTCCCACTGTGGATCATATTTCCAGCATGCCCAGTTCTCCCTCTGCATTATGGTGGGGCTGAAGGCACCAAACCCAGGCAGGTGAGTGCCTGAAAGAGGATGATGGTGGTGTAAGGTGGGTGCTCTGACCTTTTCTGGCCACCTTCCCCACGGAGCACCTTGCTGCCACGCTCAGCAATTCTCCAGGGCTTTGCAAGCTCCTGGCCCCACCAGTCCCTGGAGAGTGGTGGGAACTCAGTGTGAAAAGGAGAAGAAGGGTTTGGAAAGCAATCCCCATCCCAACCTGGTTCCCAGCCTCTCAGCAGGTGTTCAGGGCCCGGTCCAGTTTGAAAGGTCATCAGTCCAAAATGTGAATTATTGATGGACTTACATCACCCCTGAAGAACAATCAGAATCCTCTTTCCTTGACAGATGGTTACTCCCTAAAAACCCTTCCTACTAAAAACACAGGGAACACACAGACTTCCAGTACTGCCCAGGAGCAGCTTCCAAAGCCATAATTGGGACTTGTGTACTTGAATTCCTTTATGGCATAGCCAGTGACCTCTGAGTCACTGGGACACTTTGGGAAGTGACCCACATTCAGAAAACACATTTTCAATGATTAAAAAAAAAAAAACCAACAACAACAACAAAAAACTTTTGGTTTGTTTGGTGTTTTTTTGCCTGCAGGAATCCTTTAGCAAATGCATCTGACAGTGCCTGCCAAGCGTGGTCAGCCAGGGATGAACAAACACGGGGGAGGAAACTGCTGGAGTCTGCAGGGCTCCTGTTGGCACTTGGAGAGCTGCTCATAAAAACAACAGGTAACTGCACAGCAGGACTGGCCTACAGCTCTCTGACCCCACTGTTCTGAGGCATTTAGGGTCTGCCTGTGTATATGGCACATCCTTATATATATATTTATACATATATATATAACCAGCCTTAGAAGCAATGGCTGAGGCACCCACTGTAGCTTGGACATACCTGGAGGAAGCAAGCCATGAGCCTGAGAAGGGATGCATGAAGGATTTAAACCTACTTTCAGTGCTCTCACCTGTCCTGAAGGTGTTCTTGAAACTTCTGATAGGAGATGAAGTCCCCAGCGAGATCTCTGGCCACACTGGTTCTCACACTGTGCCCTGTGAGATTCCAGCTGGTGACCTGCCGCTCCTGTGCTAAATTGTTTCATTTGTACAACACAATGTTGAGAAGGCAAAACCCTCCCAGCAGTGAAAGACACCTCTGTTGGTGGTCCACACCTGGGAGCAAGAGCTTCTGTAGTAAAAAATTGGCCTGAAGGTCAGAAAAAGAGAATAAAGTTGTCTGTGCTGCACTGAAGTTCCCAGCTCAGCGTCAGATGAAACATGGCAACCTCACAAAACAACCCAAAGCCCATTGATTTTAATATTTTATTCACAACAGGAAAAGCTGAAGCTTCATCTTGCCCTTGGCACAATAAATGGGCTGACTGAAGAAAATGCTTCATACCTGCAGTGTGCCCAGGTCAGAGGCTTCTGCACATCCAGGAGCTGCCTCCCTGCACACAGAACGGGAGGGAAAATGCAGATTTCCTGAGTTGCCAATGGAGATTTATATTCAGCTGGTTAAATCTCTGAGCTCTCCTCACAAGAAAAGTGCTGCTGGTTGTCCCAGCGTGGCCAAGCCTGGCAGTGCAATTACTGCTAACCTGGAGGTGAAGGGCACACAGGCACTGCTGGGGTGCTTCTGGCATTAATGGATATCACCACTCTCCTTTGGGAATCCAGCAGTTAAATATGCTCCATCCCATGCTGTGTCCTGCATGTGATCATCCTTTTTCAGCTCTCTGCAGTCTCTGCTGCCAGAAAAGCTTCATGATGACAGCACCTGATGCAGGCTGGAAGGGATGAGTGTTTATCATTGCTGAATATCTCTGAATAAATGTCTGGAGAGCATCAGCAGATGAGCAGAGGTTGGCTCACAGTGAGAGGCACTGTACAGAGCAAGGTGTGCAGCCAGAAGGTTCCAACTATTAAAACCTGAACTCCCAAGGCAGAGTGGTTCCAGCAGCTGGGTGTTAAACAAGTGGATAAAAAATTGTCTCAATGAATGATCTGTGATAAATCGATGGCAGATAGCGACTGGGTGCAGGAGGTGTGGTGTGATGCACAAGGGATTGATTGGGAGGAGCTGTCACTTGGACACTGGGGATGCTGGATGTCTGCAGTGTGGGGTGCACAAGCTGTTTTTCCTGCAAACAGAGTTGTGCCTGTGTCACTGAGACCCACACATGTGTGCCTACACACACACACACACAAAGGTACACACACACACTGCTAAATAGAAAATGGGCAAGACCAAACCCTGGCCACGAGGCTGGGCAGCCAGAACTGGCTTTCATCCACAGGAATTGTTGCTAATCCTCTGCAGCAGCTTTGCCTTGGTGAGTCATGGGCTAAGCCACAAATTCAGTTCCGTGGACCACTGTTTTCCAGTGTTTCAGCTGATTTCCCTGGCCCTCTCATTTAGCATCACAGAAGTGTCTTCAGGATTCCTTTTAAACCCATTCTTCATGGTCTGTTTAAATGTGGAAACAATAAATTTAAAAAACAAATTTAAAAAAAACCAACAAACAACAACAAACAAACAAACAAACAAAACCCCACAAAAATAGTTTTCAATGTTACCCTCCAAACAAGGTTGTTGACTATTCATATCAAGTGAAGGGCAAGGTTTTGAGTGATACAGGGATGAAGGAGTGGGTTGCTGAGGGAAAAAATCCCCCAACAAACAGTGTTTGAATAGGAAAACGTCTATGACAAGATGTGCAGTAACTGTGGAAAATGTGAATTCGGGAGCAGCTTTATGAGGAGTGACTCAGACATTGGTCATCCCCAGAAGAGTGGTCAAAACAGTGAGGAATAGTGATGGGAAAGCACCTGCATTGCAGAGCTGTCGTGACTCAGCGGGAGTTTCATCCCCAGCCTTGGAGATTTCTGTCCTCTCGTGCAAGTCCCATCCTCAGGAGCATCCCAAACCCATCCAGTCTGTCCTTCTCCAGCAGCTGCAGGCCTGGGAGTTTGGGACTCACTCTCAGGAGCTTCCCCCCTCCTTCCCAGAGGTAAAATTTTGGGGGAAGAGAGGGTGCCTTTCAATGCAGTGTTCATTCAGGATGAAAAACTGTTTGGAACATAAAACCATTTAAACCAAACACCACATGCTAGCATGGTTAGGATGATGCTGACCAAAGGGACAGCTGACTCTGCCCTGGGAAAGGTGGGTAATCAAATTAGGTCAAAAATGAACGGAAAAAGAGGATTATAATTTTCTAAAAGACCAAGTATTGTCTTTTCTCCAGTTCCTCTCTTTTTCAGTCCTCTTCTTTAAAAGCTAGAAATGCGCCAGCAAAAGGAAAAGGCCTGATTCCAGTTCAAAGACTGTTCCCACACTTCTTTTAACCTATTTGCTCCTCAAACCACAAAACACCCCATCCTTGCACTCATCTGACACCCCACACCCCTTTCCCAACCAGGATGGGCTGGTTCCCACACCCCACAGTCATTCCTTTCTGCCTGGGGATCTCCAAGCTGTTCTCCATCCCACAGAGCCACAGCACCCATGGTCTTGTAGTCTCTTCATCCTTATTGTCTTACCAGCAGGACCTCCAGAGAGGACTGGCATTAGATGACTTCCAAGGATTGCAGAAATATTGCTTGGACGTTTTTGCTGCAAACACAACACTGGGATCAGAAAGAATTGTACAAAAAAACAAAACATCAGAACTGGCATTTCCCCAGCTGGCTGCACAACTCCTTGTGGAATAAAAAACCTCATTTACCCTGTATTAGGCAAACCAAAAAGTGGTACAAAAGTGTCTGCTGAGCACCCACCACTCCTTGCTTGTGCACTGGCTGGGTTTCAAGGTAGCACTGTGCAGGCACAGGCTCACAGGACACATAATTCCCCAAGCACATCAGCTGCTACTCAACTTTCCTTCTGGTTTGCACCATTTCTTGATTCCTTTTCTAGTCTTGAAGCAATTTTTCTCAGCTCTCGAGCTTGTTCTTCTCCAATATCCTCAGGGAGTTGTCCATAGGTTCAGGGCTCTGTTTTGAGCCTGTGCCCCAATTTTTGAGGGTCCTGTTACTACATCATCTTTACTGCCCCATCACACCTGGTACTCAGCAGTATCATGTAACCAAACCTAACTCAGCACCAGCACTTTGCAAAACCAGTCTGAGGCACAGGTAAAACCTTCAGGCTGGTATTTGTAGCAGCAAAATTGTGTTTGTTGATTTTATTGCAGGGAGCTGTGACCACTGCAGGAAACAGTGCAGGGAAGGCAATGGGGAAAGTGAACACTTTCAGCTGTGGGACTGCAAAGAGTCACATCAGGGGTCTCCTCTCACTGATTTTTATTAAATTTACTTTTTAAAAGTTTTCTTATTCATTGCCTACAAAGACTAAGCCTCTTGAAACAAGTGGAAAATTTTCCAGGGAACCCAATATCCTTTGTATGCAGTTTTCAGGGTATGTGAACCCATCACAAGAGTGAGAAATTGAAAGGGATTTTGGGACCCCCTCTGTCACATGTGGTGCAATGAGGCTGATCTGGCCCTCCAGGTAAAGTAGTTTTTGGCCAAACCTGTCCCAGCTGAGTTGAGGAGGGTGTAGGTGACTGTACAGGTGGCACATCCCAGCCTGTACCTCTTGAGGCAATCTGATTGACATAAAACACTGAAGTGCTTGTTCTCACTTTTTGCCATCATTTATGTCTTTTGTATGCACATTCCTTGGACAAATGCAGTGAAATCTCATAGTGTGAACTATGATGGAAAGCAGGAGCAGCTGGCAGAGGAAGGAGCAGCTTCCAGGCTGGAATACTCTCACAGGTTGATTAGAGCAGGAACTTCCTGATAGGACTGTTTGCCCTGTTGACCTGTTTAATTAATTGGCTCATTATCAGCAACCCACCCAGGAGCCATGCCACATCATTCATGGGAAGATTTTCCCTTGATATCCAGCCCATAAAGAAATAAAATCTATTTATTTTTCATATTTCTCTGGCATCTCCTTTTCCTGCTGAGTTACACTTACAGCTGGATGTCTCTAGCTGGCCATGGAAGGATGAGAACTGAATTTGCAAATATTATAGCATGTTTCCCTTGAACAATGTCTTATAAAAAGGGAAATGTTTCATATAGGCTTAGTTCCATGTGAGATTGACTCGTCCTTAGGGGGAAAGGCCTGTCTGGATACAACCACTGCTCACTGGGAGAGCAGAAATGCTCAAGCCTACAAAGGCCACACGATTCCAGAACACCTGAGATGTGTCCAGTGCACCAAGAATGACCTGCCAGGTAAAGGAAAGGCTCAGGCCACCAAAAACCCAATTTTTTTCAAGGTCCAGTTACCAAAGAGGAAAATAAAACATGTGGGTCAGCACAACCCTGGGTTGAAACATTTTGTTTTGAGCTCGTCAAAGGAGAACTGAAAAATATGGGCAAAATCAAAATGTATTACAGAATATGCTGCTTGCAATTAAAAAAAACGAATTGTATCAGTGGAAAATTCTAACAGCTTTACCAGCATGGTTTGTGTCTGATGGAGGCAAATCCATCAAGCAGCATGCAAGCTGACCCCAGAATCACAGAATAAGCTGAGTTGGAAGGGACTCATCAGGACCCCTGGCCCTGAACAGCACCAGCCCCAACAATCCCACCCTGTGGTCCAGACACTCCTTGAGCTCTGTCAGGCTGGTGCTGTGACCACTGCCCTGGGGAGCCTGTTCAGTGCCCAACCAGCCTCTGGGTGAAGAACCTGGTTCTGCTATCCAACCTAAACCTCTCCTGTCACAACTCCAGGCCATTCCCTGACAGCAGGCTGTGTGTTCTCTTCCAGAAGAAGGGGATCTGAGGCAAAGCATTTGGAACCTGCCTGTGAGCTGAGCACAGGCCAGGCAGGTGCATGCAGAGGACTTGTCATCACCATGTAGTCTTTTAGAACTGTAGCCATTTATTACTGGAGTCATTTATAGCTGTGAGCTCACTTTTATCTTGCAGCAGCATCAGACAGATCTGTACACCATAAACCGAGTCATCACATCTCAGCAATTCACCCCCTTTCATTTTCTATTGGATGATTCATGTAGCTTTTAACTGAACCAAAGAACCCCTCTTCATCTAAGCAGGCTCAAATAAAGGCAGTGAAGAAGTTATAAGTGTTTATGAACTTCTGTGAAGGTCGTATCCCACATTCCAGCCCAGCAGACGTGTTCCCAAACACTTACAGCACCTGAGCTGCCACAGAAACAGCATGGAAACAGGCATGAGGCCAGCTGAGGCTGGCTGGAAAGCCTTATTTTTAGGGAAATTGGGAAGAGTGGTTGGCAGTTGTCTTTGTTCTGGACTGCCAAGCCATTACAATAAACCTGTCACACTTCTCTCCGTTTCTCTCCATCTCTTTTGAACTCCATCATTTGCCCAAGAAGGTGCCATTAAAACAATACCATCCAAAAAGGATTGTTTGATCATCATCCTTTGACAAAAATCACAGTTTGGTGAAATGTGTTAATTGGCAAGTTCTTCCCCTTTGCTTATAATTTCAGCTCAGGCTGGTGGCTGAGCCAAGGGCAGGACTGACCTGGCTGCAGCAGATGGTGGATTTGCACCATTACCTCTTGCTCTGTTAACATTAACCATATGCTGAATGATTTATTGCCTAATTATGAGTTGGGTGGTAGCCATGGGAAGCGTTTTGTTCAAAACAGAAGGAAAAGTTGATTGCTCAGTGATGGGGCTGAGGATCAGCCCTTTATTGGCCCCGCAGCACTCAAAGAAGTGAGAATTCATGGGCAAAGTTCTTTGCAGAGCAGTGAAGGTGTCCAAGCACTTACTGTCAAGCAGGTGCTTCTCTTTTATGTCACATTATATCTCTGCAATCCCAAGCACCAATGTCTTGACTCTGCTGGGCTAAATTACATTTGAAAATTTGTGCCTGGTCTGTCACAAATCATCAGTTCTTCCTACCCATGCTCTTCCAAGGAAGCTGTTGTGGTGGGATTTCTGCCTGTTCCCATGCAAGCTGCAGGCAGCATCAAACACTTTGAAGGTTCAGTCATTCCTTGGTAGATGCTCTGTAGTGATCAGAATGACCAGACTTATTTTAGCCTATCTTTTCAGCACTGTGAAACTCATTATGCTATTCAACAAGGAGGTTTTGCATCTCTAATGTACAATGAGATTATTTGTGGAGAGGTCTAGAAAGCCTCAAAGCAGAGAAAGTCATCATTGGATTAACCTATGATAATTTGGAATTAATTTTTCCATAAAGGATGTATGAAGTAAGTTTAGAGTTTGTTCTGTTCTTCCACGCTGAGAAACAGAAAAATTAAAGATGGAGCACGCCACTTCAAAATTTGTGGTGATGATGAGGGAAGAACCCAGAGCATCCTTTTTCCTGAACAGACATGTCCATCATGAATCCTGAGGAAAGCACTTTGTTAGCAGTTCAGCAGGAAGAGGCAGAGTGTGGGATCCCAATGCCACACACTCCCCCCAGCTGCCAAAGACTGAGCCTGCACAGCCAAGGGAGTTCAGACCACAAGTTCCACTTCCAAAATGAGAATTTTCCCTTCTACCCAGGAGATGGCACTAAGGCACTCAGGCAAAGCAGCGCGTCAGCCTTACCCAAAACCTGATTCCTCTGAAGTTGGATGTTGGGGAGAAATCCTGCAAACTTTACATTCACTGGTTTGTGCCTCTTGGGATGGGACCAACTGAGTGTCCTGAGAGGGAACACTTTCCTCACTGCTCTGTGGGTGCTGCCACGTGGATTTGAAGCGGATTGTCCTTCTCGTGGCTCCAGTGACTGGAACACCCAGGGATGCTCCTCTCTTTTGGACACAAGGCAGCACCAAATACTCTGAAGGAATATGTCTAAGGTCAAACACAGCACTAATGAGACAACAGGATCTTCAAAAACATCTCCTGATCTCCACCAGCCACATTCTGACCCATGCCTGCCTGGTTTCTTTGTGTTGTTTTGGGGGTTTTCTCTTGGACCTCATTAGTAGTGCAAAACCTGGTTGAATCCCTTTTTGAATCCTGTTGAGCTCATGGCTGGTGTCATCTTGGTGCTGCAGAAAAAGGACTGAAAATGGATGGCGTTGAGGTAAAGCCAGCGTTGTCCAGAGCTTCTCACCTCTTTTTGACCACAGTGCTCTCCAGTGTAAACCCTGTGCCACTCACATGCACAGGATCCACCCACTGAAAAGCAGCAGCATTGTTGGAGGCACCGAGGAAATACAGAAACTTCTTTCTCCCTGGCACAAATTTAAGGACCACTTTATCAAATTCAGCATCCATCTGCCTAATTGAACACCCTCATTAGTGCTCCTGACAGGGCGTAGCACTGTAGATTCTGACCCAGGCATTTGTTTCCACCATGAATTTGACTAAAGTTTAGCAACACACTTTTTCCTAGTGATGTTACCTTGTATATGTGCTCTGAGAGCTCTAGACACAGCCCCGTCAGTGAAACAAAACACAGCAGAGCAGTGTGGAAATCAGTTTGAGGAGGCAGGGTAATGATGCTTTTCCATAAGAGAAAACTATCAGTAAGGCCATGGGGTTAATTTCAAGTGGTGTAAAAGCACACCTTCCCATTAAGAACATCTCTATGCTCATGGTCTCGTTCCCCAAGGAAGTCAAACTCTTTCTCCTCAGGATTCTCTGATGTAAGCAAGTATTTTTCTCTATTCTTTAAATTACAGGAAGTTTCACAGTTTCTGTCCTTCAAAATTGCCACTAGTCCAGTAAACTTAGCTGAAGTGGGAATACCCTCTGTCACCAAAGTGCTGCATGGGCTGTGGTCAGCAATGCCAGAGCAGCTTTGCAGAAACCCTGGACCCTTCTACTTCCCTGTATCATCTGCTTGGAGCTTGGCCTTGCCAGACATTGTTTTGCTAAATCCCCCAGAGCTTAGGTGATAAACTCCTTGGGGAAGGGACCAGTGTGCTGCTGTGTCTACACAGTCCCTGTCACCAACAGGTCAAGGGATAATTGATATTACTGCAAAATAAATTATTTGTTGTCATTATTATTGATATTTTAGCTGTCTCTGTACCTTCAATACTGCAAGGATGTCCATTAAAAGGAACACCTTTTAGGAGTCAGAGAGAGGTTTCTTTACACCTTCTACTCCAGGATAATTTTGGCATCAATTTAGAAGACCCAGAGCCAGATCACTAAAGCCACAGCAGAAGGGCTGTCAGCCCTTCCCAGGTCTGGGTTCTGCGGCTCTTCATTGCCATCTTCAGGCTGGAAGCAGCCTTGAGCCTCCCAAAAATCCAGAAATCCCAAACGGACACGGCAAACTCAATTCCGGCTTGTCCAGCATTAGCTGAAATTGATGGCCAAACCCTGGCAAAACAGCTTAAATTCAAAAGAGGGGAAGGAGCTCTGCAAAGCTGGTACTCAGCAGCCCTGGATAACACAGATATTTCCCTCCCTGTAGGTGCACAAGGATTTAGAGAGTAAATTAACACAAGCAATGCTGTTTAACACGCACTACTCCTTGCTGAGAGTCAAAGTTTATCATCAAGTGTTCTTTAAAGTACATAAATTGAAACTGCCTGAGTGATTTTTGCCCTGTAGCCCACATTGTTCCCTCTAAAAAAGTCTTTTTCTGACAATTATAAAAGCTGAGGCTCTAGGGAGATTTTAATCATAATCTTAAAGAGGTCTTTGCCAAACATTTCACATGTGACAGACACGGTGCTGGGTTTGGAAGAGATGAGGTTTCCAGGCTTTTGGGGGCTCTGATGGGCAATATCGCACAGGCAGCTTGGAGAGCCAAAGAGGTGTAATCACAGAACAACACAGGTAACACATCCTAAAAGAAATCAGAAAAACATGGAATAATGTAGGTGTCCTGTCCAACAGGGCCAGCCCAGATGGGGCTGCTCAGCCAGTTCACCCAGTGAACATCTCCATGCCATTCTCCCACCTCTCCAGTCTCCAGACAATGTGAAAAATAGTCTCCTAATTAGATCTGGTTGGAAAATCACTTTCTAGGAGCCCAGAAAATCATAGAACAGTTCAGATTGGAAGGGACCTTTGAAGGACATCTAACCCAACCCTCCTCTGATGAGCAAGGACAAAAGCTGCCACGCAGAACATTCCAGCAGCGAATCTCTTACCATTTTTGGGTCTCAGGGTGGTTTGTACCAGCTCTCACAACTGTTTATACTTTTTCCCACTGCCTCAGTCCCTGAAATCCCAGCTCTCAGGGCCCACGTGGGAAATGCTGGTGCTCACCAGGGCCACCCCAGCACCACTCAGTGAGCGGGCTCTCTCCACCGTGGCGTCCACCGCGCGTCCTTCCCGAAGGGCAGCCACGCCCCAGCGATGGGAGATGACCAGTCCAGCCTCTTCAGGAAAATGCTGTAGCTGTCTGCATACTCAGAAACCCAGCGGCTCCTGCAGAGAACATGGAGAGGGGGATAAGGAGAGCAACGCCACGCTCTGCTTTGTGCACCAGGGCAAGGGACCTGCCTCCCCTTCTGCAGGCTGGAAGCTGTGTGGAGCAAACGAGAGCACATTCAGATGGGATGGGAGAGAGGGGGAGCAGTCTGTCTCCATCAGGAATGGGGCAGATGCTGTGGCTGTCATGGGATCGATCTCCCACCTGGATCAACCATTACTCGGTCTCCAGCCCACATACAACTCCAGGATCACAGATTAAGATCTGCAATGCAGAGCTGAAATCTATGTGTGTTAGGAGGAGGTGGGGGGCATGAGGCAGCAGGGAGGAATTGCCTTTCCAGTGAGAAATGAGAACTCAGGAGCAGTTTATGCCTGTTTGGTTCATAGTGTGCAGATGAGTCACATTGCAAACAGCTCCTGCCCTGTTGGATTTGAGAGAGCCCTTTCCCAGGGGAAGCCTGGGTATGGGAATGACAAGACATGCCTTCTGCCCCAGCCCCACAGGCATCTTATTTCCACAGGGATGAGGCTGTCCCCGCAGTTTTCTCCTCACTCCTATCCACGCCACTGCAAAACTTTCCAAGAAAAGGCTGATCAGGCTTTGAGAATTTGTCCCTGAGGGAATTTCTTTGGGCTCATTGCATAACACGGACAGGGAGAAATACGCTTGAGAAACACCTTCCAATTCCAAGCAGCTCCAAAACCTCCCTGCCCTGCTCTTGCCCTGTCCCCCACTGCCCCCAGCCCACTCCTCCCTTACTGATTGAAGCGGTTGTCTGCAGGGAAGACGGGAGAAGGCCTGATCTCCTCCGTGTACAGCCCACCGTGGACTCCCGTCCGGCGCTCGTAATCTTGCTTGTAGATACTTTTCCACTCAAGGTCAGACCAGTCTAGGGAAAGAGAGCCCAAATAATTTAAAAACTTTTTTGGGTCCTTGTCTCCTGTATTGCACAGTCTGAGTGTTCCCCCTTCTCCTGAGCTCCACTGGCTGTTCGTGCTTCCAGCGCTCCTGTTGCAGCTACCAGGAGGAAGGGATTAGCCTAGGGAAAATGCAGGAATTGCTTCCCTGGTGTAGATAAGGTTGCTTAGATTAGATTATTCAGCTCTTATTTTCTATAGCCTATGTGAGGGAAGCCACACAAGGCAGACATGGAAAGGATATCTTGTGATCTTCCCATCTGGACATTGACTTGTCACCTGGTGTATATTTTCCCCTACTATCTAGATTCTCTTTTCCACCATGCCTTTAATGAGGGACTAAACCAGGGAAGAGATCCATGGCTCACTTAACCCATAACTGAGGATCATCACATCTGCTGTGCTGTCTTCTCCAAAAATCCCTGTGGGAGCTGGTTTGAAGGGGTACCCATGTGACTCTCCAGAGATGTCTTATCTGTGTGTTAACAGCTTGGTGTGTGTCCTTCTGATTGAGCAGATCTGCCTGGGATAAACGTGCTGCCACTTCTCACAACAAAGCAGGGAAGGCACACAAAGAAGAGCCACCCATTGTAGATGTTTCAGATTTTCTGGGTATTTAAAAATGACACATTTCTATAATGAGTCCTTAGCAGAGTATTTTTGTTGTTTTCACTGAGGCTGAGGTTACAGGTGTCTCACACGTGCATGAGCGTGCCAGGCTGTGAGAGCAACCCAGCAGCAGTTCCTGTGCTGTCACATTATTTCCAGGGAGCCCACATTGAGCAGGGCTGTGATCCCTGGGGTGGTCTCTCTGGAAATGGGGGTGAAAGAAACACCATTTACAGCACTCCAACCTCTTCTAGAAGATAACTGTTTTTCTCTGCCCTGTTTCTCCCCACTGATGGGCACATGGTCATAGAGGATCTGTGAACCCTTCCTATGTCAATCACCTTCCCTTCAACCTCCTCCATCTCTTCTGGAATTAAATTTGAAAACCCAAAGCCAGGCTGAAGGCCACCAGTCATTCCCAAGGGGCAGCAGCCACAGCCTGCATCCACTGACCTTTCATCACAATAGATGAGCTCAGGATCTTGTTTTTGTACTGATCAGCATTGTTCAGCCTCTCC
The DNA here is from genome assembly GCA_013398175.1 of Climacteris rufus. NCBI lineage: Eukaryota > Metazoa > Chordata > Aves > Passeriformes > Climacteridae > Climacteris > Climacteris rufus. The sequence continues at coordinate 367,152 of VZRZ01002575.1, forward strand.
CGGTACAAATCCCGGGTGAACTGCTGGTAGGTGACCAAGCTGGAGGACGGCTTCTCCATCGGCACCAACGCCCCTGAGACATGGGAGAAGAAGGAGGTGCATTAGCCAGGAATCACCATCAATTACTCACCCAAATCCTACCCTTGGGACAGGGTAAGCTGGAGTCTCAGCTGGCATAGATCAGGGGAGACTCAGTCATTTCAGCAGAGCTGTGCTGAGGTGCATCCATTTTGCCCTGATCTGGTTCATGACGCAAGTAGGGGAAGTACTTATGTTGGTGCACAGCAAGTGCAAGGAGCCATGCTGGCTCCACAGTGCCCAGGAGTGCCTAAAGGAGCTGGGACCCTCTGCAGCAGCTCTCTGTGTGAAAGGGAGGAAAACTGCACTGCTGGGATACACAGGGGAAAAGCAGGAAGGGAAAAGCCCACAAGACTTTTGTCATTAGAACAAGACAGCTTCAGATGGGCTTGGCAAGGAGATGCTTGAAGCCCTCAGATGTTAGGTGGAGTACAAATGGTCTGTCCAAATGGACAACTAACTGTCCATACGAACACACATCCATCTGAGCTGCCTGTCCAGACTCTCCTTCTGTTGAGTGGAGAGAGAAAACCTGCCAGGGCTGACTTCACCTCACCTTCAGGGTGGCATTTAAGCTACAGGAGATGCCTGTGTTTTTGCTGCCCTCTGATCATGAAAAGACCCAGACACAGGCATCCCACGTTGGGAGAGATCAGCTCAGGGAACAGAGAGGTCATCCCTGGTTTTGTCTCCTGTTTGATTCTGAAGCACTGCTGAGCAATGCCACCCTCTTCACTTTCAAGCAGGAGCTCAGAGGAAAATCTCCACTGCTTTGGAATGGTTGAGCATGGCAGAGTGATGTTTGGTGACCACTCATTTTGTTTTCCTGATTTCCATCAGCATTTTAATCCATGCAAGCAAGCTGTTAAATGGTGTGGCTGAGGGCTGGCTACCAGCCCCTGTGCTGCATCTGCTGTCAGACAGGCACCCTTAGCAGGAGGTGGTTGATCCACCCAAATCCACCATGCCCAACCAGAGTCCTTTTGCCTCCCTGCACTTCTGCCACATAGTGTTAACTGCATCTCCCTCTATCCCCACAGAGCTGTGAAGGTAAAACCCTTAGAGACCTTACTAGCAGGGGTTCTTCATGCAATAATATGTTCCTAGACCCCAGCTCACTACATCCAAGCTGTGCTGGGAGCTGTACATTCACGGTGCTGCGAATCCTCAGGAATCATCAGGGTGCTGCCACCCATGTGTGTCCAGCCAGCAGGGACCACGGGCTGGGGGGCTGGCAAAGGCCCAGGCAGACAGCCCCTCGGGCATGGCTGGGCAGCTGCTCATGAGCAGGGGTTACCTTCTGTTCCCGCTGCGGGGGCTGGCAGAGGCGGGCAGCAGGACAGGTCGTGCATGGGCTCAGCGAGGATCTCCAGCTTCCCTGCCCGTCTCGGCGTCAGGTCGGAGGGCCGGCACTGGGGCAGGTAGCACTTGGGGAGGTCTGCAACAGGAAGGAATGAAGGTTTCTGCAGAAAAAAGTCCCGTGTGAATGGAGAGGCAGCGACTGGGGAGGGCTGCTAAAGCATCGTCAAACAGCCGCCCACAGCAAAGCCTGGGCTTCGGTGGGCTCGGCATCCCGGGGGATGCAGTGGCCACAGAGCAGCTCCATGACTGCCAGTGAAAGTGCAGGGAGCACCACAGCTTCCTCTGTCTGCCCATCTTACGGCTTGGGACTCTGCTGGGCCCCAGGTGGGCAGTGGGAGGGAGGGAGGGAGCCCTGGCACAAGCAGGGGTTTGATGGTGGAGGAGGGAATGGCTCCAGGGTTCAAGTCAGGGAAAGGCTAAAGAGGCTTCTGGTGTGGCTGCTGCCTCCAGCCTCTGCAGCTGCACACTGCAGCTTCAGATCCTTTTCTCAGGGGCTCAGAGAGGGATTCTCCTGCTGTCACCTCCATCAGGCTGCTGGGGCCAGCGAGGACCATCCTCACAGGGTTTGTCTATTGTTGCTCTGTATCTCCAGGGGTTTCTGTTTGTCCCTCAAACTCCAGTGTCCTCAAGGCTCCCCCCAAGGTTTCTCCTTCCCCATGCTGACAGGAGGGCAGGTGGAGGCTGCAGAGCTACAGGAACTACCTGTATCTGGGGGCTTCCCCCACTGAGGATGGCCACAGCTCCTCATGGGACATCTCCAGAGGGACAGGAGTGTCCAGGAGACCACAGTGGGGATGAGTACTTTCTTCCTTAACCCAAGAAGTTCCTCACAATGCCCTTGGGAGCAGGTTACTGCCCAAAATTTCACAGATTAAAACATCATTGTTATTTTACCCTCTTAAAAAAGAACAAATCCTATCAGGGCCAAGAGGGAAACCTGGGCCTCCTGAGTACCTCATCATCACTACCCAGTGGATCAGCTTTCCTTGGCAGGCCTTGGGAATTAACAAGGAGCCAAACGGAGCTGCAACCCAAGAGACTCAGACATAGCTCCCTTCCTGCCTATCTCCCAAACTACACCAGCACCTCCACAGGAAGCATGCAGCCTTCCAAAAGTAAAATTTAAAAACTTAAATTAAATAAATAAAGGGGAAAAAAGGAAAAAAAAAAAAAAAAAAAAAAAAAAAAAGAAAGAGANGCACCTCCACAGGAAGCATGCAGCCTTCCAAAAGTAAAATTTAAAAACTTAAATTAAATAAATAAAGGGGAAAAAAGGAAAAAAAAAAAAAAAGAAAGAAAAATAAATGGAGATGCAGGGCTTGGAAACTGCTCTCTAGCAGGCAGGGGTTAAACCCTGCCCTCCCAGCCGGGATCTGGGCTCCTGGAAGCGGAGCAGCCACCTAAGGCCGGGGCTGCCCGGGAAGCCCTCGCCAGCCCGGAGAACAGCAGGAGCCCCGAGCTAATGAAGGCTGCTGGCAGCGGGAGCGCTCCCCGGGGCCGGAGGAGGGGACGGGGGGCGAGAGGAGAGCAGAGCAGAGCAGAGCAGAGCAGAGCAGAGCAGAGGGCTCCCCAGGCTGCTGCCCGGGCGAGGATGGCAGCGCTGCCACAGACAGCCCCTCCGCCCCGGCGGGCACCTCCGCACAAAGATCTCTCTGTTGCTGTCCCCCTTTTCCTCCCCAGCCTCAACTATTTTTCCCCTCTCTGGTGAGCGTATGAGCCCAAAGCACTCCAGCAGCCCAACGTGCCCCCCACCACTTCTCCGCAGCTGTCCCCACCGGGCTGCCACAAGCAATTAAACCAGGGCAGGCGGAGCGAGGCAAATCAGATTAAATAGCTCAGGGGGTCGCTCGCACTGCAAGGAGATTAGGAAAAAAAACAGCCCCAGCTTCCCCACAGAAGTCTTCTCAGGCCCGTGTCAGGGCAAGGAGCCATCCCCATCCCAAACGCAGTCCCCCTCCCCAGGGCGCTCCGGGATGGGTCTAATCCCGACTCACTCCATCAGCCCCAAGGGGAGCGAGCGCAGTCCAAGGCTTAGGCACCGGTTCAGCGAGCAGTCGTTAGTGCCCTGACTTAATGAGCGTAATTAGCATCACACCCCACGAACAGCTCTACCGGAGGGCGCAAGGGGGATTTCCCACAGAAGGGATGGGGGCACAAGCCAAGGGCATTTGGGCGTGATGGGAGCTGCAGGTGGGTCACGGCCGTGGGGACCACAGCAGCGCAGCCAGCACCCGCTCCTGCCGCCCCCTTGGCACCATCCAGGCCCCAGCTGTCCTGTGGCCAGGAGAGGGGAGCTGGGAGCCTGGGCCGAGATCCCAGCCAGGGATGGAGCGCGGTACCGGGACGTGTGCCTGCGTGGGTGAGTGGTAGTCGTCGTGCCAGCAGAAGTCCTTTCGGTACATGCTCTTGTACCTGTCCAGGGAGGCAGGCAGCTGCAAGGGAGAGAAGGCAGACACAAGGAACACCTAAGCCTCGAGGAAAGCCTTCAGAAGTGGTGATTCAAACACAAAATGATCCCTCGTAACTCTGGAGAGAATGAGCTGCTCTTCTGGGCACCGTCTGTGTCCTGCTGGCCACTTGGGGCCAGTCCAACAGAGACCTTGCTCAAATAAGCCCCAAGCAAGGTGGCCAGGATGGTCCTACACTCCTTGGCAGTGGTCTCTGGGGCTCTTCTTGTCCCAGGCTTTCCCTTGCACCAAACACCTTCTTCCTGCCTTCCTCAAGCCTCCTCTGACTGCCCGGATGGCCCCAGGCAGAGCACTAATACAGAGCTGCTGAAATACTTTGATCAGCTGCTGAGGTCCAGTGTCACTCAGGTTAAATCAGCACACGCTTCCATCTTCTGTTTCAGTAGCATTTCCTATGTGCTTATCACATATTTAAAGTGCTGGCTAATGTCAATACTCATTCTGCAAAGCCATTGGACAAACTATGGGGGAAAACTGCCAGGGGATATAAAACCAGTGACACACTCCTTTTTTCCTAACATTTCACTCTTTTCCCCCCTCTGGGCTTCCTAGACCAGTGTTTGCCTTTGGCCAGGATTCAGAATCCCATTGTCACCAGTTCCTGTTATCTTCCCAGACCTGCACACCCAGCAAACCCAACACTGAAACACCAGAGAGGATGAGAGTCCCATGTGTACTTCACCTTCCAGGGCCTTGCATCCTTCATTATCTCCATGGTGAACCAGGAACCTGGACCAGAAAAGTCACTCAGTTAAAAACCAGCAAACCAGATCCTCCCCTCCATCCCACCTCAAGGCACAGGGGAACTAGAGATCTGAAGCTGCCTACTGGCACGAGGAAGGGAATTCAGCTGGGACTGTAGGACCCACCCTGTGCCCCTCAAATTGGCAGAATATGACTGACTTCATACAATTTCAGCAAAGCAAAATATACCCAAGCAGGACGTACGGAGATGGACACCTCAGGGGATGCAGCCTGTTAGAACCCAGAAGGGATGAGATGGAGGCATCCCAGCACCAGTGGCCCCAAAGTCCCCCAGAGGGTGAAGAGGTGCAGCCCCTCCTGGGACAGGGAACATCAGCGATGGGATCCAACAATGCCTGTGTGGCCATGGTGTTTCCAGGGTCAAGGGAAAGCTCTGCCCCATTGTGACACAACTGAACTTCAGAACCCTGGAGGCCTTGGTGGAGGAAGGGGAGCCTGAGGGGGTTGGGGTTTGTTTCTTGAAAGAGAAGCACCCAACAGTCGTGCTGGGGAGCTCTTACCCTCTCCTTCAGCTGCAGCCAGCCAAGCTGGGGATGTGTGGCCAGGAGAGGGACAAAGGCTGCCCTTTGTGAGCTCTTGAAGCTCCCCCAACTCCTGCTAAAGGTGTCAGCAAAAGATGGAGAAACTGGGGAGAAAAGGATGTACTTTGTGGGTGTGCTGAGAAGAAGGAAAGAGCATCTTTACCTCTTTGTAGGGAACACTGCAGAAGTAAGGCAGGCAGGGATCTCCACTTGGACTTGGAAAGCAGCAAGGACACCTGAACTGTACCCTTCAGATGCTGCAGTTCCCTTCCTCTGATGAGCTGCAACAGGAGGCAGCAGGGGATGCTCAGATGGAGTCCCCTGTCCTATGAATAGACAGGAACACCACACCAGATCCATAAAGCAATACTTACTCTTTAAAAACCATCAAGCCTTCACCAGGTTTGGATGGATTTCTTCAAAAAACTAATCTTGCCTAATTTTAAAGGTCCACAAGGAGGACATCCCCCTCTGTGCTGATCCTTCCTGACTTCCTGGCTCATTTAGCCCAGTTCATGTGACCAGTGCAAAAACTTAGTTGGGGCTGAAACAAACTGCTTTCTCAGAAAGCCTGGGTACGATGAGCTGAGCCTCATCCAAGAGTCCAATTTGGGTAGCTGCACATGAGCCTGGCCATTGGTTCAGAAAGGAAATTCTCTGCCACTACAGTGATGCAAATAGTAGTAAACGCTGGTGATGAGCCAGGAAGATGGGATCTCAGCTCCAGGAGGAGAGCCAGTCACAGACCTGTTCACAGGCACCATCGGAACGAGCAGAATTCCAAGAGTTATTTCTCTCTGCACACTGTTAGGCACCAGTTTGCAACTGGAGCCCAAGAATGCTCTGGCAAGGGTTTTGTTCTGCTAACAGCTCAGCACTGGTGTCAAGAAGGAGGAGAAGCCCTTCAACCCCACTGCATTTTATGCAAATTAATATTAGAATAAATAATGCAACAAGGAAAGAAATTATTTCCAGAAATGTGAAACTCTCATGTTCTCCTGTGCTTATATTAAAGGGATTACACTCCATTTCCTTCTTAATACAGCTAATGCTCTATGGGAAGCCCTCAGGCCAGGGATTAAAGCACTTATTCAATTAATTAGGAACAAACTTCTGCCTTAAAGTCAAACACACAAATATCAGTAAGCCCTTGAGAGTATCTTCCTTCCAGGGCAGAGAATATGGATCCTATTTCTGATGTAAATGAAACCAAATCTGCACTCTAGAATGACCAGGAACAATATAAATTAAGAAAAAATCACTTTCAAAATATCACAGTTCTGTAACACAACAAAGTGAAAGAGGGACAGTCCCATGATCTTGAACTCAGCATTGGAACCTGTATCAGTAGGAGCAAAATTAGGTCCTACAAGACTAACATAAATGAGATACAATTTTAGGATGTAACATTGGTAACTAGCTCCAAGCTGCAGGCACAGCAGTGTTTGGGTGTAATTGAAGTTAGGGGTGAAATCTTGGCCCTGGTAAACACAAAAAGAGAAAATGCTTATTCAGTAGGATCTGAATTTCACCTAAGGTGTCTGATTCATTACTGAGATAGGAGACAATTTCCAGAATCTGGCTCCAAATCCCAATCTTCCTTGATGATAGCTTGATCCTTCCTTCTTCTCGCAGGCAGAGCTCACATGAAATTAAAAGGCATTTTGCCAGAGGAGTTTGGGCAGGAGCAGCCCGCTATTGCTGTTCAGTTTCCCATTTCTTCTTCCCAAATATCAAAAGATGGGGCTGATAACTGCCAGCATAATCCCAATTAGAAGTGGATAGGAACCAAACTCCCAGCTCTCACCTTCCTCTGCCTCCAAGAGAACTTATCTGCCTCCTCATGGCTAATGCAGATATGGAGAAAACTGTGCCCTGCATGGCTGCTCTCTGTGCAGCTGCCTGCACATCCCTGAGACAGAAGATAATGCTGAAGACCAAATAAACAGCTGCAGGAGGAAATTGCTCTTAAATAATTGGTTTATTTTCACAATACTCCAGGGAGATGATGGATCAGATTCCCAGAGCCAGAAGCTTAAACCACTCACCTGAATGGCAGTGCCCCTGTTTCTCAAGGCAGTGATAACTCCAAATATCCAGGGAGATTTTCAGAGGGTGCTGGTGCTTTTGGCCTCTCCACATCAAGCTACATGCATGCATAGAAGCAAAGTACAACAATCCAGCCAGGACAGATAGTCAAAGGCTGACAATTACATGCTTAATAGCACCTTGGGAGAATTTACCAATGGGCCCAAATGTGTGACAGTTGAGCTCAGGTCCTCTACAATCAGGTAGGAAGAGTTCAAGTTAGAGTCAAGGACCTTAATTATAATGTAAAACTGTGATATTTGTGTACCTGACCTGTGCAGCTCCTTCCTGACATCCTGCTGGCCATTCCCCCTGTGCTTTGAGGTACCTATGTACCTCTGGAAAGGTCGATCTCATAGCCTCAGTAAGACTGCAGTTGCATAAAGAACATGATGCAGAGATAAATTTTGCCTCAATTTGGCCCTAATTTACCATTTTTGCTGTATTTTTCCCCCTGTGAAATGCAAGAGTTCTCTCTAATTAGTTCTCTCTATTGCCCTTGTGCATGGCATTGCTCTGGGCACTGGCAGAGTTCAGGGGAACCATCTCTGCTATTAACAATTCAATGCACGAAAACATGGCCAAGGAGGACACACCTCCCTGTCAACCCAACCCTTGACAAGTGCTCTTTGGGCCAGGAAGAAGATTCATTGCCCCTATGAGGATGTTGAAAGAGGGAAGTGATGGGTAAGCAGGACCCCCAATGTGTGGAAGAGGCAGGGAGTAATCTGGGAATCTCCATTCAGGCTATCACCACGAGGAGACAAAGCTCAAAGGGGGGACTCTTCTTCAAGGGACGAGTGTTGACAGCCCATTCTGTCAACGGGAGGTCAGTCACCCATTTGGGTCTAAAAACACGAACTTTCGTGGCAGTGCAGCAGTTCAGCATGGGCACGCTTCCCGTGGAATTATTTATTTCAAATTTCTCTCCTGTTTTCTTGGTAAACTGGTGGGGGCATTTATGGCATCTTGTGAGCAGAAACAAGCAGCATCCTCCAGCCTAAATCCAAGGCTCCTGTATTTCTCCTCCAGCCTCCTAAAGCACTCACAGGACTGAGCCCTCAAAGTCGAACTCCCTGTCAAACAGACACTCCTCTGTGCAGAAGAGAAGGGCAGCTGGTGAACTCAGTGGTTGTGTTCCAAACCTTTGGGCAGTTCTGCTGTAAGCTGCTAAAACAATCAACTGTTTGTTCATGATTATCCCCCCAAAATCATCCATCAGCAGAGGATGGCTGAAATCTCATCACTGTCTATGCCATGTGCCCTGTGATATAAATCACAGCGTATTTAGGCACCTGTGTAAGGCAAATACATATATGTGTTGTTGGAGAGCCTAAATCTGCTCCCTAATGCCGCTGTTTAAACAGCCCTTTAACCACATCACTTTTCTCCTCGTTAGGTTAAGTTGCTGGAGGTGAAAAAGTCCTTCCAAAATGGTTTTCACTCACTCACTCAGTCCAAAGTAAACATGCCTCTGGGACCATTATGTGTATCAGGTATCCGAGGCTTTGTTAAGAGCTTGCCTGTTAGGTAAATTCTGCTCCTCTTTCTCATTAGAAGAAGCAGGTTAAAATTCGAGACAGGCTCACACGGGTAAAACAGAGCAGCATCACAGAGAAATAGGAATAACAGATGAAATTCTGAGCAGCACACACAAGTGACCCAAGTCGTGGGGAAGCTCTTGATCTAACGTAACTCTGGTTACAACATGATATTGGTTTGACGTCTACCTGTCACTGTAATCATATTCTTCACAGATCTCCTGGTCTGTGCAGGACATTTTCACCAGCAGTCAGCAGAGCCACCCTGTAGAGCTGAGAGCTCAGAATAACAAGCATGAGCCTTTGATAAGGATACACAAAGAGGGAATGTGCACCTTTAGCACGTCGTGAGAATCCTTGAGCCACATGTCCACATGCCTGGAGGAGCTCCTGGGTGTCAGCCAGCTGGGCTTTCCTTGAGTCTCACCTCAATTAAAATCACATCTGTTTCTTAAAGCAAGTCTGGCAGGACAATGACTGCTCCCAAACAGCTCATCCAGACCTGATCCACGACTAACTGTGAAGAGGAGCCTTTCCATCGACTGCTCCAAGGTTTGGGCTGGCTATGCCACTGGGGGATTCTCTCACTGCGGCCATTAGAGCTGTTCAGCTGAGCTAAACTTGTCGGGGAGAATAAAGCAACCACCTGCTTCCAGTGACAGGAAAAGTAAAGCGAGATCAAACGCAAGCAGGAGGAGAGAATTTGAGCAATGCGAGGGGTGGCTGCATGTCATCTCCCAAGTCACCTTTGGGCTTTGATCTGTGCTTAGGAAGAGGGCACCTCCTGGATCAGGTGGTCATTAGAGAAGTGTGCCACCGAAGTCATCCCACCTTGAAGTCTCAAGTGTTTGCTTTCCCCGGGGATCCTCCTTCTACTTCCGCCGCTGTGTAAATCATATGCCCGAAGATTTCCTTTAGAAAAGCCAAATAATACAGGTTGGGGAGCAGGGATCAGGACTCCTGTCCTCCCCTAACACCAGGATCATTCACTGTGATGAAGCTGAGCCTTATCTTTTGTAACAGTATTATATATGCACAGGTAGATCCTCTAGAGATCTGGGGGTTATTATAAAAGCTGCCACGCAAACAAAAAAGCCCTGGCCCTGAAGAGCTTACAGTCTAAACATGAGACACATAAAGGACTTTGACTGGAAGGATTTTAAAGACGAAGCACTTTGAGACAAAGCAATCACATGGAAAATCTGTGGTAAAACCATGGATAAATCCCACTTTGCTGAATCCTCACTTCTGCTCTTAACAGCTCCTTGGAGCACTGCCTGGGTTTTGCTAACAAAGCATTTGTTTTAGCTGCACATTTTGAGGAAATAAAACACCGTGCCATTTTAATGTGGCAAGAACATGCAGCTGCTTTCTGAAGGCTGAGATTCACAGCAGTTGTGCATGCAGCTATTCTCCAGCTCTGGGCATGCAACAAAATAAACCCTCTGCATTTAGCTTGTTGATGCCTTCAGTGAGTGTTAACAAGTGGAAAAACCACGGGGAAGAGAGAGCCTGGTCTCAGGTTACCCCATAAATTGGTTAAGGCTGCAGAGAGGATTACAGTCCCAGAGCCATCCTAAGAACGGAGATGTCATTACGGCAAAATCAAAGGTAACCGTGGGGCTTGGCAGGTAACTGTCAACAGCCACGGGAAAGAGCCAGCCTGGGAAGGAGCTCCACGTCAGGATGAAATTCAGTCACCTTTATTTTCATTTCAGGTGAGGGGTCAAGCAGAAAAGCTATCCCCAGCGGCCTTTATTTACAGTTTTCAAGGGAGCGGCTGATGAAGCATTTAGAGGAAGAAGGATGGACCCGCCCGCCCCGCACTCCCGGGGACCAGCCTGATGACAGACAGAGGATGCTGTAATGGCACTGGAGCTGGGAAGCTGCCTTTTATGAATGAAATGGCCACGGTCCTAATGAAGTCATTAACAAAGCTCCCAGTGACTGGAATGGGGCCAGGACTTCATCTGTAATATTTGCAGGGAGACCAAGGAAATTATCTTCCCACCAGGACACTTTCTGCAGCACAGGAGCTCACTCCCAGCAGTGGCAACAACAGAGACGCCCATTAGCAGATTTCAAAGCATTTCTTTAACTTTTTATTTTACATTTCTTCTCTTCATCCTACCAAGGCAACCAACCTGAACTTCTAGAAAACCACTACATGATAATTTTTTTCCTACTAGACACATTGAAAATTTGCTATAAAAACCTTGCAAGGTTTTTGTATTTTTCTGCATCTCTTGCTGATGAATGAATACAGAAGCTATAAATGGCTTTGTGTTGTCAAGTCAGAGTAGCTACATCCATGCTGGAAAAAACACCAGGGACTATTCTTCGGCCCTGAGCTCACATCCACACAGCCCAGCCAGCACTCCCAGTACCAGACCAGTCCCATAGAAACTGCCCACTGAGAAGTTTATTGCCTCTGAGCCACATCAGGGGATGGGAGAGTACTGTAAATCCCAAAACATGCCTGTCCATGCTGATAATTGAACAGCATGGGCTACTGCAGGTCACTGGCCAGGCCCATGGCACGATCCTATTCAATGCAGCAGAGAAAATAGAACCCCTGTGTACATTCTGGGCATCCAGTGTTTTCCTGTGTTGCTATCAGGTAAATGGAGGTTGACTTCCAAGGGAGTTGGAAGCCCTCACAGCTTCCAGCAGACCAGCACGGGGAGGAGGGGGTGATGGCACCACAGGAACCCCACAAGGCACAGCTCCCGCTCCTCCATGGACTGTGGGCTGCAGCCAGGCCTCCTGCCATTCCCAGAAACCCCCACCCAACAATGAAACACACAACAAAAGGTGAAATTTCTCCTTTTCCACTCAGGCAATGGACACCTTCCTACACCCTCCCTTCTCTTTAAAGACCTCAACCCAACCAGCAGCCAGTTTTGCAAGGGTTAACCAGCATGAAATGAATGTGGAGAGACAGTCCGGGACCATAATCACTTATTATTTTCAGGTAATATGCTTTATCTCCGACTAATCTCCTCATCTGGAGAAACACTCACTGCAGACAAGAGTCACTGAGGTTATCTCTGATGATGGGGCTCCACGGGCTGCTGGCTGCGAGGGACCCAGGAGAGGCCAAGGAGAGGACTTCAATTATGGCCTGAACTATGCTCTGGTAGCTGAAAGGCCATTGTTTAATCTACTAGAAATCATCTATTTTAGCAGATAAAGGGATTACTTGGGTTTTCTTTCTCCCAAGAACAGCATGTTATTCCAACTACTAATGGAACATTCGGTATTTAATTAAAGAAAAAGCACGGGGAGAAGCAACACAGGCATCAACATCACTTCTGGGGAAATTCAAATTGATTGTCACCCTTTGATGCTGCTCAATCACCTCTATCTCACTCACCCTTCCTACAACCCAGATTAAATCATCTGGTTCTCTCCATCCTGACCTTTTTTTTTTAGGGATCCCATCCAAAACTTTGGGACTATGCAATGTGAACTCACTGCCCTGCAGAAATCTCCTCCTTTGTAAAGAGCCAGATTACACATCAAAAGAAGCGTGTGGAAATTTGAGTTGGATTTTTCCTCTTCTTCCACACGCTTGGTGCTGGCTGCTGTCTGCCAGGGCTCTGTCTGCCTGGCCCAGTGGAGGGATCTGGTGACACAGGTCCCATGTTTGGAAACTCAAAGCAGCTTCATTACTTGAGGAAGAATAGGAACTGCTGCATGCAAAAATCTGCTCTTTGCCCCTTTTCCCTCCTGGTTTCCTTGTCTTTGCCATCTCCATTTTCAGAGAGGTGTGCCCTTTATTTTTTGTCCCACAGACTAATGACCAAAAAGGGCAGTTACAAGTCATTCTCAAATGCTCCTCTGTGCTCAGCAAATACAGGTTCCTTTTCTTATGTCCTCCACTCCTTCCATCCACAGGGTCTGTGAGGGAACATTATGAAGCAGCTGCTTCCAGAGGCAGGTACAAACACAGTCCATAAGAGTCCACACCCCTGTTGAGAAAATTGTAAACCAACAACAACAGAAAATCAAAATGCAAACCAATAAGCTCATTTCTCTTAACACACGGACCTTAATCCTCTTCCCTTTTCCAGGAAAAAGAACAGGGTATCTTGAAAGAGGTTATCCATCTATGAAGCAGTCAGAGCTTCCTCACAGAGATGACTTTTTTGCACATCCTCCTGCTGGCTGTCCCAGGCCTGGCATGGTCTCTCACAATCTGTGACATTTCATTGCAAAGACCAGATGCCTTGTTTTGTTTCACTTTCCCCATCATTCATTTATTTGCACACAGAGCAAGGACAGGGACCAGCTGAGTAGCCTGATCTTTGCTTCTATCATCTGTCTGTGTATTTTCATGACTGTGTCAGCTGATTTACACCCACAAGTGCCAGCTACATCCTCCTTCAGATCTGTGTGAGGGATCTGCTGCTGACCTGTGTGGTGAAATGTCTCAGATAAATGGGGCTGTCCATCCTGTCCACCCAGCTGCTGCCTGTCTGTGTAGTTCTCATCCTTTCTCCCTTTCCTCCTGGTCTTTCTCTGGCCCACACCAACGTTTGATCTGCACCATTCATCATAGGACACAGCAACCTGACTTTGCACATCTGATGAACAGGCACCACCACTGGAGATGGGATCACCTTCAGGTTTTTGATCTTCTGACTTTGCCCAAAGTCTTTGGTGACTGTAACTCCATCCTTCACTTTCTACAGGCAGCTCCAGAAGTTCCTGTGAATTAGCAAGTCACCCTGACTGTGACCAGTCATTGTGTTGAACCAGTTGTTCAGCTTGTTCTTGACCAGGACTGCTGACCTCACCTCTTCATAATGTTTTTCAGCAGCTCCTTGCACATATCATATATATCATATAGCCCTAGGACACTCCACACACCTATTGCAACAGTCTGGGTCAAATGACTTTTTGAAATTGTGCAACTGAAGAACTGAAGTGCTTCTTGATATCTCTGAACTTGCCAGTGACCAGCCTTTTGCACTGGTTTTGCTGTACTGTCCTTGTTTTCTGGGAACTGAATCTATCCTCTGAATCCTCCAGCAAGGAACACAGCGAGGAAATTGCTTGGGTATCAGGAAAGACACAAAATTTGGAAGGTCCCTTGTGGGAACTCACTTAATGGGAACACTTTCCCATGTTTAAGGGATTTTTTCTTCCCTGATAACAGCCTGGTGCATTGTTGGGTCAGTGACCCATGCCACAGCCACATGGATCCATTCTCAGCCCCTCAGATTTCTCAGTCTCCTCACTTTGATAGAATTATAGAATGGTCTGGGTTGGAGGGGACCTTAAAGACCATTCAGTTTCAACCCCCCTGCCATGGTCAGGGACACCTTCCACTAGACCACATTGCTCAGAGCCCCATCCAGCCTGGCCTTGGACACTTCCAGGGATGGGGGAGACACAGATTCTCCAGTCAACCTGTGCCAGTGCCTCAGCACCCTCACTGTAAAGGATTTCTTCCTAATATCCAATCTAAACCTTTCCTCTGTCAGATTTAAGCCATTCCCTCTTGTTTTGTTGTGAGGTGACCTTGTAAAAAGTCCCTTTCCAGCTTTGTTGTAACTCCCTTCAGGTACTGAAAGGCCACAACAAAACCACCTCAGAGCCTTCTTTTCTCCAGGCCAAACAATTCCATTTTTTTCAGACTCCTTTGCACCTCTGCTGGCAAGATCTTCTTGTCAACTTATGTCTGAAACGTTATCATCTCCCAAACACTGCGAGTCTCTTGATCTCTTGATCCATCATCTGTAAGAACTCTGGCAATATTTCATCCACCTCTTCAGCCCATCCTTCTCTGAAAGCAGGGAGCTCTCCTCAACATTAATGTTGTGAAGGATACACTAGTTATTCTTCCATAATGTCTAATATAAAAGACCTGACTTGGACTTTCACCATAATGTTTCCATGCTGCCTTGTTTTTAAACCAATTCTCCTTGACTGCCCTGGGTATTTTCACTTTTGCCCTGTGTATGCCTGCTCAGGATATATCTTTTCATCAGTGCATCCTGCTGAGCACTGGCCAGGTGGAGAATGTCTTCCAACAGCCAGGCTCAGTGGCTGCCTGCTTGCTTTCTCACCAAGCAGTGTTAAATGAATGTTGTTGAGACAGGTGATGAGACTGTGACTGCAGAAGACCCCAGGGGAAACCCAGGTCTTGCTCTTCCTCTGCTTGCTAATTTTGGTCTTCCTAAATGCCAGTCAGGGCTTTTCAGCTCCACTGCCTATTTAGTTTACACTTGGGCTTCTTTTTTCTTATGCAGAGCCTCATGCAAGCCTGCAGGCACCTGCCATATCTGTCCTGGCTGGTGTCACCTTTGGCAGCCTTTGACATGTGCCAGTCAGTCACAGACATCAGCCACTGGGCACATGAATGCTTCACTCCCAAGGTAAGGGTTGGGCATGCCTTGACTGGTAGCAAAATCACCTGGAATCCTTCAAAGAAATCAAGGAAGTTCTTCCTCTGCATCTGTTACTGGAGCCCACACTGGGAGCTGTGAGCATCAGGGGACCTGCTCCACAGCCCTGAACAGAAAGGCTGATCTCTGGGAGGTGGCAAACCTTGAGTTTAACAGGATTTTCTTTTTATAACTGTGATTGCTGCTGATGCCTCTCTTGTGCTTTGCATCACTGCCTTAAAACAAGGTTTTCCCAAACAGCATCACTCCCTTGTCTGTCCACCTGACTTTCAAAAGCACACAGTACGATGCTGGTGCATCCCTAACTGGCTCATTAGCAGTGAGATTTTGCCCAAAGTGATCTCAGGTTCCTGTTTTTGCTGGCCAAAGCTTCCATTAGCAGCAATCCCTTTCCTGGAACACTTCCCCTCATCAGACACTGGCCAAGCAGCAGATATCAGCATCTGCATGGCCAAGAAGAGGGAAGAACTCAAAATGTTTTTTTTACAGTAGCCTTTACAGTGTCCCTCTGGTCAGCTATCTCTGTGTCAGCAGCTGAATTGAAACCCTTCTCTCTGTTCTGCTTCACTTCTGGCTCTGATTCCTGTTCTGACTTTGTCCTTTATCCTCACACTCCAGCTCTTGCATAGATATTTATAGACTACAAACAAGTCATCCATAATGTTCCCTTCCTGCAAGCAATTAAAGAGAGTTCCTAGAAAAGCTTCAAGGCATAGATGCACATTGTGTGTGGTGGTATCTGCTCACAAACATGGTTCCAGTCTTAGTTTAAATCCTATAGGGTATTTGTATTTTATTTAACTGTATAACAAACAACTTCCTCCCTGGTATTTTACCCTGCTATTCATTATTTTATTGGTGCCAGCACAATTTCATACAGCATCAATATGAAATTATTATAATTTCTTATTCCTATGCCTCATTCACCCCAAAATCACAACAGCGAAGAGCTGATTGTTCACAAGAGCCACTACAACCTTTTAAAAAATTATGAATTTTTGAGACAGACTCCATAACCTCTTGAATCTCAGACCTTTTTCCTAAATGTGTCCTTTTGCTTCTCCATATCAAAAGACACCCTGTCCATTTGGGCCCCATTCCCATGAAGAGACAGCTCTGTCAGTGAAATGTTCATTATTTAACACTCCATAGTCTCAGTTTTAGACTCCTGCACATTCAGTATGCAATGATTCTTTATTTTCCCCCTAAATCGATGACAGAAACAGAATAATGAACCAACTTCCATCAAATTTCCCTGAGAAAAGACTCAACGATTAATTTTCCACAGTGACATTCTGAGATCTGGGTTTAACCAGTTGGATCCACTTAGTCTGCACCATGGTGATTTTATACCATTTTGTGAAAATTCCACCTCCAAGACAATATTAAACAAACACTTTCAGAGATCAAGAGTTGCTCCCTCTTGATGGAGAACAACAGCACATTAATTTGCCAAGGTGTCTTTTCTATCTACACACACTCATTGGCATCAGTTTCCTTGAAGAAGGAAATTAATCATTAATTGAGTGATGTGCCCACTGTTTCTTGCCTTTAGCAGTGAGCAGGCTGACAGTCCTAGCATCACCCAAATAATTTGCCCAGTTCTTTTAAATAATGAGACAATATGAGCTTTCTTAGTCCTCCAAAATCCTCCCAGTGTCCCAAAATTAAAAGCCAGCACTAATGGCCCTCAAAATGTGCTCCAGGTTCAGAAAGTTCTGAAACTCTTAGCTGTGAATTACCAGGACTGGCTGATCATAAAATATTTCATTTATGTGGTTGCTATTTAACATAATCCCTATTTATTAATGGAGCCCAAAATTCTCTTTCACCAGCACCTGAAACTAATACACTATCTGATTTTTTCTCCCCCAGACAAACATGGAAAAGAAATACTAATTTAATACTCCTCTGTTTCCTTGTGGTGGTGGTGATGGCAGCTACTGCCTTTATCTACAAATAGTTTTGATTATTTTTACCTTAGCTGACCATAAATTTATGTTTTTCTGTTTCTATTATTCATTCCAGAGCAGAGGTGGTTATTCAGATGAATTAAGACCAACAGATATTGGCCTTTACCTTACTCCATAGGGGTGATCCTAAAAACTTGTAAAAAGCAAGGAGATGCTTTATTTCAGCCCAGGTTCACTTCTTGCTGTAAGCAGGAGGGAAGAAGCCCCTTTCTTAACACTCCTCCCAGAAAAGACACAACCCAACAGTACCAAGTCAGGCACACATCATTGTCCAGGTGGATTTTTTTATTGTTGCAAAAAGAAAATGAGGATGGATTAAATTCATGGGATCGCAGTGAGGATTTTAAAATACTTTTTTGAGTCTTAAGGAGAAGCTGGAGGAATGCAGGGTGCTGAGAGTTTCTGCAAATGTATTTCCAAACCCATGGAGCATGTGCTTAATCCACCACAAACAGGTAACTTCCTTGTCTCCCACCAGGTTCCTTTTTCCCCCCAAAACACAAAAATCAGGCTTCTTTCCCAGTCCTGGTAAAATCACTTCTGATACAGAGTTACTGAAGCTTGGCCACATCCCTCTGTCCCTCTAAACCCTGAAATTCCCACTTGCAACTGTCTCACTCCCAAGGTGTCTATTTAATCCCACTTTTATTAGGAGTGCAGCTCGGGGTAGTTTACAGAGGTTACAAACAATGAAGCTTTTATCACAACTTTGGGTAATCAGTGGCTAACAAGCTCTCACTCAGGAAGGGGCTAGGCAGGCCCAGGCTAAAACTAACCTGAGGGGATAAAAAAAAAAAAAGGAGGAAAAAAAAAAGGGGATTGGGAAGAGGGTGTTCTTCTCAAACTGGATTAGTGCCCCATCCACAGCCACAGAAACACTTGTGTGAGCACTGCAACCATAAAAAACAGCAAGGACACAGAGCAGAATTACTTCTTTCAGTGATGCTCCCAGCAGCCTGAAGTGCTGCAATTGCAATGAATTATGATTTATTCCTTGTTTTGTCGCCAGGGCCAGAGGCTCCATGACACTCAGCAGCATAGAAAACCACTGTCAAAATATTAATATAAACAGTCCAAAACACCAGCCCTCAGTCTGCAGCCTTCAGTGTTTCAGGGACCATGCACTCAAAAAAACCCCCAAGCTGTTGTCAGTAGCCTGAACATTGTGGGGTGAGGACACCTCCCCAGAAAACATCATAGAGTCTGAAAAATCAAGAAAAATTCAAAACCCTCTGATCTTCTCATAAGGTAAATTGTCGAAATTTAATTGCCAGAACTTTAGTCTAATAGATGAGTAGATACAGTGAGGGAGGAATAAACATCATTCTCCTTGGGTAAGGGATAAAAATTACTTCAACCTGTATACACATACACGGAACACCCTTCCCAAATTCACAGCAGTGAAACATCTAGTGCACACCCTCAGATATTTTCTGTTAGCCATTTGCAGGACAAATCAGAGACTGAGGAGAAAAAAGAGATGTTCTTATAGCATATTAATAGGTATAAAGTACCCAGAATAGGGAGGAGTATGCTTGGCTGTAAGGAAGGTAGTGATACTAGATCTTAAGTTTAATTTCAGCTGCTCTTACTCAATTCCTTACTGTTTTTGAGGGTGGAGCCACAGTACTGGACCATTGCAAGAGAAAAGGTAATTTTCCCATCTTGCCCCTGAGGACGAAGAACTCATTCCCAATTTCATTGATCACTCTGGAGAAAGATATAAAATAATTCTTCATGAGCAGATTTTATGAGGACCACAGAGTTGCTTCTTGCCAGCCCTGGGGAAAAAGTGAGACTTAGATTGAAAATGCAGCCCAAACAAACCAAACCTGTGGTTCCTGCTTCACTGCAGCAATTTGGAGCCACTGAAGGGATCCTGGTTTCTCTATCCTTCTGGTAAAGCCAATAGCAGCCAATTTGGGCAGTTTTGTCCTGCTCCTCCAACATGTACCCTGTGCCTGGAGCTCAGCATCCTTGGGAAACAGAGAGATCCAGGTGGGTGCAGCCATCAGCTCCCACTGCAGGGTTGGGTGCTCAGGTCTGAAGCATTTTCAGGTTTCTGTGTTCAGCTGTGCACACCTGAGATCCACAACAGCAAAGTTGAGCCTGTACCTACATGTTCAGAGGAGCAGGGCCTCAGAGGCAAAGCCAGTGTCTTCCTACAGGGGAAAAGTGCTTGCTGCAGGCACGACAAGGACGGGCACACCTAAACTGACAGCGAGGACAGCACCAGGCAGGGATGGGGAGGACCTTGCTCTCCTGCAGCACTTTTCCTTGGGAAGCCTTGAAACACTCTCCAAGGCAGCTGCTGGAGAGCTTTGCACTTAACCACAGCCGGCTGGGGGTACAGCCCAGCCCAGCTCGAGGTGCCACGGGCTCCTCTACCCAGCACAGCTCACTGCCCACTCACAGTCGACCAAAACCCAGCCCCAAACCTGCTCCCAGTGAAGGACAGTGGCCTCACATTCTTACCTTGAAACCCATTCCAGTTTTGTGTTTCGGCACCTCTCGCCAGCTCCCCGGCGCGTTTCTGCACGGCAAACGTCTCCCAGAGCTCTCTGGAAAAAAAGCAGCATTTAGAAAGCAGAGGGGCAGAGTGCTGGATCTCATCGTGCTCTCCTCATGCCTTGGCAGAAGGGAACAGCAGCAGCTCTGTGCTGAGAGCTGGTGATGTTTTGAGGCAACGCTGCACGCTGCTTGCAGCATAAATGCATTAAGAAAATTAAATGCTTTTACAGCCGTCACACCATCAAAGCTTTATTCTCTCCTCTCTTTAAATTAAGTGTTGGTTTGCATATCCATGCCATCCCAGCTATGTAATAACCTCTCTAAAGCTATTTTTGTTTCACATTCCTTACTATTTGGTAAAGCAAGCTGGAGTTTTCTGAGGACACGCGTTTTTATTAGCGCTAATTCAGCTTTATTTTCTAACCCGTTTCCTTTGTTGGAGGCAGAGAAATCAGCTAAGGAAAGCTCGAAGGCAGCACCTCATGCCTGTGAGGGAAACTGCCTTCCCCGCCTCGCCATAGCCGGGCTGTTCCTCTAGATGGCTCTGCCTTTGCCCAAAAACATTAAATCCCCGGAGCAAAAAACCTCAATTTCGAGCGACACGACGATACCACTGCCTGCTCCGCTGCCTCCTGCAGCGATCGTGGGGATTTTGACCAAACGGATAAACGTAGATTTGTTGTAATTTTAGACAACAGTATTTTCGGTTTAGCCCTTCAAACACATACGGAAATTGCTTTTTAAAAATCTACCTGTTTCTTGTCCTTTAAACGTCCTTTCTAGCTGTGATTTCCCCACAAACTGCTTGGTTTGGATGCCTGTTGTCCCGTCAGACTTCAAACCAGCGTTTTCCAGTGCGACCCTGCTCTAAAGAGATGCGGAGCTGTAATAAATCTTAAAGGCAAGGAAGCTGAGAAGGGAAAAGGCACCTTGAGAAACGTAATGTAAACTTTTCTCCTGCTGTTCTGGCTATCCAAATACACACGGGAAACTCTTTCCCCAAGGGATGCAAAATAAAATCAGCAACAGCAACAGTGACGGAAGCAAAATAACAACAGAAAAAAACAAAAAACCCCAAAAAAACCAAAAAACACATGCACACACACACAAAAAAGCAACCAAAAAAAAAGCAAAACCCAAACGCCTCCCTTTATGATTAAAAGAGAAAAAAAGAAAGCACAGAATCATAATTCTTTAACTCAGTCACTTTTAAGTTGTTCTGTGTCTCAAAAAATGTTTGTTAATTTGTTTTAAAACGAAATACGAAGTTGAAAGTCCTTCAGCTATTATATCCATGATTAGATTACACAGGGGATTAAAATTTGGGAGTCGAGGCAGCCCGGGAAAGCTTCACTGGTTTACATGTGTGTTTATAACTATTTTATCGGAGACATAAAACTCAAAAACTTTTCCCAAACGCTTCTCTCTCCCCCAAATCCTGACCAAGACATCCGGCGCTTGCAGAGAGCGCTTCGTGTGTACACCAGGAAAGGGCATTTTTAGCATTTTTACCAGCAGAAAAATGAATAACAACTGCATTTAAGAAAAGAGGATGAAATATACATCTCAGGTATCTGGCAAACGACCGACAAAGCCTCTCTAAATCCTCCCGCACCACTGACTGTATTTTTGTTGTTTCACGTGTGCTTTGCTCCGGACCAGCAGATTTGCCGGAGCCGGTCCCCGTGTAGATCTCGGGTGTCGGGATCCTTATGAACACCGGGAGCTTTTCCTCTGCAAAAGGATGCGCTTTCCTTTCAGGTTGCCCCGCAGCACTAAGTCGAAAATAACTTTTATTCACTAAATGTCGCCCCGCGCCCGCCAGCCCGTTCCGCCCGCGGTACGAGCGAACTGAGTGTGTTTGTTTGTTTAATTTCGGGCAATTCCTTATCCAAAGCAATTCCTTATCCAAAGCTAATGAACTGCCATCTCAGCCCCGGCTGTTGGGAGACGGGCGGCAAAATTACACTTCAGGGACGGAGTTTAAGCGAATTTCACCCTTCGCGTTCCCGTCGGGGGAACCGCAGCGATGCTCATCCCCCTCCGACCTCAGCGTCGGGGCCGAAGGGATCGGGGCCGATCGCCCCCGTGGGAAATCGGGATGGCATCCCTGAGCGCCGGGGCAGCGGGAGAGCCCCGGGCAGGGGGCGGCCGGTGCGGGGGCGATCGGGAGAGACCCCCGGGACGGGGAGGGCGGGGAGGCGCACGGCCCGGGGGGTGGGTCCGGATCGGGGATGCTGCCCCCGCGCTGCCGGGAGCCAAATCCCTGGCGCCTCCCGCAGCT
>VZRZ01002575.1:390278-432852 GCA_013398175.1 Climacteris rufus
CCGTGGCCGGCGGGTCCCTTGTCCCCTCCAGCTGGGCACTGTCCTGACACCGCGCTCCCCGTCCCCTCGGGGCCGGCGCTGGGACGCGACCGCGCTTCTCCGTCCCTTCTGGTCGGGCGCTGGGATGAAAGGCGCTCCCTGTCCCCCCGGGGCCGGCGCTGTGAGGAGACCGCGCTCCCCCGTCCCCTGACCCGGGCGCTGGGATGTGACCATCGGCCCGGCCCGGCGCTGCCCCGCGGGAGGTGTAGGCGGGGGCCGGCCCCAGCCCTCGCCCCCTCTCCGAGCAGCCCGGGAGGGCCGGTTGTGCAAGGCTCGGCTCCTCCGGCCGTGATTCACGGCTCCCGTCCCTGCCCGCCGCTGTCCGGCCCGGCCCCGGGGCACAGCCACAGCCGGTGCCCGGGAGTGGGCGGAGGCGCGCCCGGACAGCGCTGGTCCGGCCCGGCGGGGCCGGGACGTGCCGGGCAGGAGCCGCTCGGGACGTGGTGGGGTCACTGCGCCTGTCCCTGTGGCGGCCAGGAGGCGAGTGGGGACAGCTGACGCCGCCACAGCACCTCGCATCAAGTCTTGTGCGAGGGGCAGCTTATCTGCGGCCCCCGCAGCTCGGTGCTGCTGGTCTGCTGTCCCCTCGGTGTGCCTCAGCCTGCCAGCCCACTTCTTCATCAGCTTTTCTAAGAGCCATGGCAGGGACACTGCTTTGTCACCCACTGCTGAGATGGCTGCAAGTGCCCCAGCTTCTGTGGAGCAGCCAGAGCAAGGGGAGCCCTGTTCATGTTCTCTTTAGCCAGGTCTGAGGCAGAGGTGTAGATGTGTTTATGCTTTCTGATGGTGAGGTTCTCCTCCATGTGGCCTTAAAGTTCACTTGGGCATTAGAGGGATGGAGGTGAAAATGTCCTGGAGAAAGGTTTTGGATGCATGTACTGGACCACAGAGGGAGGAGGAACAGGTGCAGGAGTGATGTGGGTTCTGTGCCAGTTGGACAAGACATGGGTGCTGCTTATCAGTCAGCAGTGGGGCTCACTGTCACAATAGTTGACTTTCTCTCTTGTGTCTCCTGTTTTCCACCAGGGAAGGGAAACTACTGGACCTTAGACCCCAACTGTGAGAAGATGTTTGACAACGGGAACTTCCGGCGCAAGCGCAAGCGGCGCTCGGAGCCCAACGCCCCCGCGGCCGCGTCTGCGGCCTCCTCTCTGGGGGGCCTGAAGGCCGAGGAAGAGCGACCCATCCCGGCCACAAGCAAACCATGTGGAAACAGCCCACCCCCAGAGCTGGACCCCTCACCTTCTGCCCGGGACCATCCCAAAAGCTCCTCTCCCTCCAGCATCATTTCATCCACCCCCAGCTGCCTCAGCACCTTCTTCAGCGGCATGAGCTCCCTGAGCGGCGGAGGCAGCCGGCTGGCGGGCGGTCTCAGCAGTGACCTGCATCACAGGAACTTCTCTGCTGGACAGCTGAGCAGTGGCACTTTCACCCCTTCCAGCAGCTCTTCTCAGGAGGTGCCTTCGCCAGACCAGCTGCAGCGGGTCGCGGGACCTTCCCCTGCCTACTACAGCTCCTTCCACCCCAGCAGCAGCAGCCAGGGAGCCCAGTACAACCACTACTACAACTTCACAGTCAACAGCCTCATCTACACACGGGATGGAACAGAGGTGTAGGGGGCCGGGGCAGGCGGCCGGCGCGCGCTGCAGAGGGCACGGGAGTTGCAGGTGCACCCGGCAGCACGGGCGACCACGCGCTTTTGCAGACAGCATTTCAATGTGGACACTTCCCAGGAGTTCTTCCAGGAAGATGGATCTTCTCACCTTTCAAAATAAGGACACCCCTTAGACACCAGCGGAAGGCAGATGCAAAGTCTTTTCCCCATCCTGGAAAACGTTAGGTGGTGGTTTGCCATCTAAATTCTACAGACGTGAACTGAATTCGTGTTTTCAGGGGTTTCTAATCCTGAATGTAGAACAAGAAGTTTAAAAACTATAGCCATAAAGTGGTGTTGGCAAGAGCCAAGTGTAGACATCCAGTGAGTCTTAGAAGAGAACAGGAAAAAAAAATGAAGAGATTTCTTATGAAGTGCCTTGTACAATGTATTAAAAAAAACTCTTCTGCCAGCAATTGCCTCTGTAAGCCCTTGCTTCTGCCCTCATCCTGCAATATGCACTGCACAGGGGGATCCCCTGGATAGACACCCACCCTAAACCTCCTCAAACCCACGGAGGGTCTTCCTGTGTGTGGCATATTGTACAGCGGGGCCGTGTCTTGTAAAACAACCTTTTTTCCCTGAGCTTAGTACCAAAGATAACTCTAGCCACGCAGCTTTAGCACAAGAATAAACACTGGGGTATTTTTATACATATTTGTACGTAATGTAACTCTTCTGTACATATGTTTCTATGTGGTTTTATATTTGTAAATTATGCTCTGGAGCTGTACTTATTTATAATGTGTTTTAAACTTTGTTAAAGTTTATTTTACTTTGTTTCACCCCCTTTTTTTTTTTTGGTTTTGCTTTATTTGTTTTGATTTTTTTTTGTTTTGTTTGTTAGTGTATTACTGAAACTTTTCAGGCTGAACAGCTGTTGGGAATAAAATATTAACAATTGTTAATATTGGCCTGGTTGTTCATCAGTATGCTTGAGGTATTTTAAAACTCTGGGGAGACAGGTTTTTCTTTTATTTTGGGATAAAAGGTGTAAAAATTGATGAACAATTTCATCTGCACAATGAGGCAGAAAAAAAACCTGCTCTGCACTCAGGGGAGAGACAGTTGGTTTGCAGCATCTTGGAGTCTCACTGTGCAGTGTGGGCACTCCTGGCTTTTTGTTTGTTTATTTTTGTCAGGGGTCTAAATTGCAACTGTCCTTTTCCTGCCCGGTTTAGTAAAAAAAAAGAAAAGCTTGCAACAGTAAAAGAAGCGGGACTGGTTCCAGCGTGGTGCCAGCTAGCAGGAGGCTCAATCCATTTTGCAAATCAGTTTCTCTAATGGGACTGCAACCTGCTTGCACTGTCGGCTGGTGGAGAGGTGGGACCAGGCAGCCAGAGGGCCAGGCAGGGCCTCAGAATCCCTCCCGATTTCCTGCTGCTGGGAAGGGAGAATCCATCCTCGAGTAGACATTATTCAAAACAATAATTCTAATTCTCGCCGTTTTCGTGAGCTGTTTGTTGGGGACTGTGTGTGGTTAGAGCATAAATAAAAGTGTCTTCGTGAGGAATGTAGCACCGATAACGAAGTTAAGCATGAAATCGCAGCTGTTTAACATACAGGCATCTGCCGTGATTTAAGGCCATCCCTGCAGGCTATTCAGAAAACAAAATAGTTGGCAGCGCCTCCTCACTGGCTACCTGCAGAACGTACAGGGCAGTGATGCAAGACAAACCGCTGGCCTGATCCAAAATATAATGAAGCCATGACGAAACATCAGATGACTTCCATGTGCTTGGGATCGGGACCAAGTACTTGCCCCAGCACCGGCCAACCGCCCTTTGTGCAATCGCTGAGACCAGTGGGCGGTGGCAGCTCCTGCCTCATCCCCTTCTCCCCCACCCCTTCCCAGCACAGATACCATCTTCCTGGCTTTAGGGTAATTCCTCCGGATTTTAATTCCATCTCAGGTGGTGCAGTGGTAGTGACAATGCGAGGGAAAGGGCGGACTGCCAGTAGGAAAAAGACAAGGTGGTCAGTCTTGTCCTGCTCAGGTTCAGTCACACCAGGTGTGGAACAGCTTTATTTGGATTATGGATTGCTGAGTTAAGAGTTTGATCTAAGAGTTTGATCATTAGAGTTTGATCTAAGAGCAGTGGAGGCATTCCCAACACTTCCAAAAGATTTAGATCCCTAAAGGTCCCTAAGTAAGCCAGGAACTGCTGCTTGCATATCTAAGTGACCATTGCAGCCCTTCTCCACTGTGCCAGCCTGCTGTCAGACCTTAGCAAGCATTGGGCCAATGTGGAGCAGTCGTGTATGTCCAGCTCTTGTATTTCCACCCAGATTTGTTTCAGCATTTACCCTCTGCCACTTCCAACAACTGTGTTTCTGCAGGCATTACCCGTAAATGTTTGAGGATCCAGAATCAATGGGAAATTCATGTTGCCACTTCCATCAGCTGTATGTTTCTGCACAGTACTCATTAAAGTTTGCTCCTGAGCATCCTGAATCAGACTAATTTGTGTTGCTGTGTGGCCTGCACCTGGCAGTACTTCCTCAGCAAATATCCCATGGCTCAACAGATCTTGTGCCACATCGGTTGGTGGTGGCATAACCAGAACCTGCCAGAGCAAAGTCAGGGAAGGATTCATCCACCAGAGTGCTCCAGCCCTGCTCCTGAGGGACGGTGGTGGGCTCTAGGGAGGTTTTGGCAGGTCTGACTGTCCCCAGTGCACCTGTTCAGCCATGAGCACCAAATCCTGTTCCGTCCAGGGAAAGCACATCCTTAGCTGAACCAGGGGCTGTGGCCCCTTCGTATAGAGGAACCACCCCCGATGTGCTCAGGGTAAAGGGACACTTGAGAGTAGATTTCAGCAAATAGACACCCAGTCTGCAGAGAGCAGCCGCGTGAACGAGCTAATGGCAGCCTTTTAAGTTTCCTTTTGCCATTAAAAGAGTCTTCTATTTAGCAAATCTTGGGAGCGGGAGGGCAAGAGGATTGAGTTGAATGAAAGGCACTTAAAAGCAGGAGGGCTTTTGTCATGGGTTTAGGGATTTACTGAGATTCCCTGACTGAAAGAAGGGGAAGACAAAGGCAATTAGCCTGCTGTCCCACCCTGAGAGTCCCCACTCTCCTATAAATGCCAAGGCCATGCCTGGGATGCGCAGTTCTCCATGACAATGAGCCTCTTCCCAGCCTGGGTCAGGTGATGGCTCAGAAACCCAAGGCATAGCCCACTCCCAGGGAAGTCAGCCGAGAATTGTTCCTCCCTAGGAGAGAGGCTCAAACTTCAGACCTCCATCCTCTCTGCTCTGGCAGCCATAGGGATCACCCTGTAAAAGGTGTCCTTCAAAGAACCTCTGCTTTAGGGGAGTAGTGATCTCATGTGGGTTAGCCCACAGATCCCAGATGCTGATCAGTAACGTCAAGCATCGCAGGAAGTCTCATCTTTGCTCGTTTTCTCCACTTTTTCTAGGCACCAAGAGAGATGCCACCCCAGCTGTGGTACTTGATGTGAAACCGTGGTTGTGCTGATGACTGCAAGCACAGCTGCCTGGTACCTCTGCAACACTCCCAGCATGGACTGTGGCTCTTCCAGCACACCCAACTCCTTAAAAAAGACATCCCCTGCTTGAAAAGCAGTGCAGTCCAGAGGCATTTCAGGAGATGTGTTGGATCACTAACACAGATGCTTTCTGGCTCCTACGTGTGGCACTTCTCCAGCTCGTGGTCTTTCAGCTCTGCTCGGCGCTGGCCTTATCGACCTGCCAGAAAGGCTGGGGCAGGCACCCACTGCAGGTCTGCACTTGAGCTGCTCCGCACTACAAAGGCTCTGCCAGTACAGCTGGATCAGCCCAGTCCCCTAGAGGAGACCCAGCTCCCATCAACAAAGGAAACTCTTGTGCCAGTGAAGTTAAACCCCCCACCCCCAGCAACACCAGCGTTGCGGGGCGGTGGGAGGGGATTCCAGAGGCAGAACACAGCCATCCGCGCTGGGTTTCATCGCCCGCCAACTCCTTCAGAAGTGGGGCTTCAATTACTGCCACTGGCCATGGATTGTGGTTTGCTTCTCCTCTGAAGAAGGAGGCTTTGATTTGCCCTGTCACTCACAAAGTCCATGGAATTTGGCCACAGTATGTTCTGCCTGTACAAAAGTTTTTATTGCCTTTTTTTTTTTAATGCTGGTTAAGGGTGATTTTTCCCAGAAATTTTTAGAAATAGTTCAAATGATACAGCAGTATTCTAGGAAACTACAGGTACCCTGCCCTTGCCCTCTTTGTATTTCTAGAGATAGAAAAATCTTCATCAGACTTCTTCAGATAAGGTCCCAACAAGCCCTGCAGATCTCACTTCATGATGTACTTAAATTCTGCCCTGCTCAAAAGTGGAAGATGGTCCTGTCAGTCTCGTTCTGATAGCACACAAAATGAGACAGACAAAGACTCATTTTGTGGCTTGACCAAAGACAGTCAAGATGAGAATCAGGTCTGGCTGAGAGTACATGGATGGCTGATGCCTCAGCTAGAAGTAGCTGTGCCAGATGGAGACAGCAGTTGTTAGGAAATTTTTATTTCTCCATAGGCTTTGGAAAATAGAAGATTAATTTTATTGCCCTGTTAGAAAATCCCTTCAAAACTAATTTTTCTTCCTTTTTTTTTTTTTCCTGATTGATGAAGGAAGGAAAACATGGATTTACCTTTTCTTTTTCGTCCTTTTTGGCAGAAATCTCTATCAAACTGAATTTCCACCCCTGCTTCCCCCCCACCTCAACATTTTCTATTAACAAGAAGGTTGATGGAATGTTTTTGACCAAATTACTGAGCGCAATATTCACCTGGGTAAGGTGACGAGAATTTGCCCCTCAAGGAATAACTGAAGTGTAATGTAAAACATCAAAGGTGTTATTTTTTTTTTTTACCTTATACCTGAGCTATCTCTGAATCATATCAAATAATCTTCTCGTTTCATAACACCATACAATGCAGGCTAAAAGTGTATGTGATCTGCTTTGTGTACTGCTGAATGGATGATTAAACTGTCTAACCTGAGGGATAGTCATCCAGGGCCTGCCCCAAACACAGTGAAGTCAGGGGAAAGACTCCCACTGACTTCAGAGGGCTCTGGAGCAGACCCATAATCAGCCAGGCTCTAATATACTTCAGGTGGTGTCTACGAGACCGCCTGGGGACACGTAAAAGGAGCTCAAGATTGCAGATTTGTGAGTGAGAAGTTGTAGGCCTGATCCAGGCAATTGGCTGCCGTGGGAGAGCGGAAGCTGTCGCCCCCATCCGCCCCAGCTCCTCGGATCATTTTCCCTTTCCTGCAGTCCATTGTGTCTGGGATTTATTGACAAAGCAAA
Source organism: Climacteris rufus (assembly GCA_013398175.1). Taxonomy (NCBI): domain Eukaryota; kingdom Metazoa; phylum Chordata; class Aves; order Passeriformes; family Climacteridae; genus Climacteris; species Climacteris rufus. The sequence goes on from VZRZ01002575.1 coordinate 397,278, forward strand.
GCTCTCACCGAGTGGCCGGTCCACGGTTGCAGTAACAGTGACAAATCAGGTCAGGCCTGATGGTTAACCTGCCCTTGGATCCTTCAAGGGGTGCTGATTTATGTCTAATTAAGGTAAATAGGGGAGCTGAGCTGGGCTGTTTCCCTTCCAGGCCGGTTCAGAGGGTGGCAGAACCCACAGCTCACCCCACCACTTCAGGGCCACCACAAGGAGTGATCCTGGGAGACACAGGGGTAGTGCCTCAACTCCCAAACGGCAGAGGGACACAGAGAGAACCAAACCTGAGCTCCCTTCAACAGAGTGAATGATACTCAAAGGGGGGCAAATTACATTGTCTGTGTGTGGAAATGACGTTTACACTCATGTAAGTGTTCTTCTAGTCTAGACAAGGGGCATCTAGAGAAGCTGTCAGGTTCAAAGCAGACCAGAGGAGGAGGTGCCTTACAGGTGATGGAGACACTCTGGGGGTCTCTGTGTTTCAGGTCTCACCCCAAAAAGAAAATGCTGGCTGAGTTGGGGCAGACCAATTGCTCTCTGGAGGTGCCTATTTCTCTCCATGCAATGCTAAGGAAGCCACAAGACCTAATTTAGGCCAAGCTTTCAGACCTCCTCCAGAGCAGGAATGCATGGATATCTGCAGATATGGGGCACCTGTCATGTGGGGTCTTGTATCTGGTTACAAGTAGTACCATGACCATCAGAGATGGAGGTTTCTAAGCAGGACACAGCCCTAATCCATAGGTGAACATTGTTTGTTATGGGAGCAGAAAGGTCCTGCAAAGCCTTTCCTTCTCCCATGGACCAGCAACTCAGCCTTGCTTTGATTCATTCAGTCCTGGGCAGAGCCAGGGAATTTCTTTGAGATGGAATAGGAAGGTTTGATGAGCTTTTTACTCTGCTTATTTTATTCCTGTTCACACACTGCTGTAATCTGTGCAAGCACCTCCCAGCAATGCAACATGATTGATGTGCCATGTGTTCTCTCCTCTCTGCTGCAAGAACTGCTCATGAAGTGTAAAGCTTTTGGGTTTAGTGACCTGATGAGCCACTTAGATGCTGGCAAGTCCATGGGATGGGATGGGATTCATCCAAGGGTGCTGAAGGAGCTGGCAGAAGAGCGTGCCAAGCTGCTCTCCATCATTTATCATGTCCTGGCTAACTGGGGAGGTCCCAGGTAACTGGAGGTGCCAATGTGATGCAAATCCACAAGGGCTGGAAGGAGGAGCCAGGGAATTCCAGGCCTGTCAGCCTGACCTCAGTGTCTGTCCAGGTTATGGAGCAGATCATCTTGAGTGTGATCACACAGCACATGCAGCAGAACCAAGGGTAGACCCAGCCAGCACAGGTTTAGGAAAGGCAGGTCCTGCCTGACCAACCTGCTCTCCCTTTGTGACCAGGTGACCTGAGTGGATGAGGGGAAGGCTGTGGACGTTGTCTACCTAGACTTCAGCAAAGCCTTTGACACTTCCTCCACAGCACACTCCAGGGAAAGCTGGCAGCCCACAGCTTGGGCAGATGCCCAGGGAGATGGTGGAGTCACTCTCCCTGGAGGTGTTTAAGGAAAGACTGGATGTGGCACTTGGTGCCATGGTCTAGTTGACAGAGTGGTGTTGGATCATAGGATGAACTTGATGATCTCAGAGTTCTTTTCCAACCTAGTTGATTCTGTGGTTCTGTTTTCAGGGAAATCATGTTTCCTACATATTCAAGCTGTTCTGCATTTCTCCTAGGAAAAAGGATTTGTGAAGAGCAGCCTGGCTGGAGACAGCAGGGGGTGAGAGTTGTGGTGCACTGAGATTCACAGCTCAGCTGTCCCCAGCACCTGGAGCAGCAGTTTTAAAACTGTGAGCTCACATTATGATTTGGTCAGTAGCACCAAAACCATTGGATGTCTTGGTGACAGAGGATTGGACAACCTTAGCTGGGCAACAGGAGAGCAACACTCCTGAGAGAGCTATGGAGAGGTGCCCTGGCCTTGCACTGGTGAAGCTTCATTAGAGCCCTACACTGGGCCAAAGCTCATCTTCAAGATCAGGGACACAGATTTACACCTTACTTAAGACAACGTGAGTTTGTGGCTTTCACAGAAGTTAGCAAGTGAAAACAAACCACAGTCTCTTCAGACAGAGCTCTGAACTCATGGAAAAAGTAGGGACCACTTTGTCCCTGCTGGCATGTAAACCCATGTGAGCCAGTGGGGAGCAGCTGGGCTCTGTAGCTGAGGCAATGTGAGACCAAACATGGATATAGGTTGTCAAAAGATAATAAAAGCTGTCATACTTCAGTGGAGAAAAAAATAGTGTCTTCCTCCTCTCCAACATTTCCCACTTGGCAGCACAGCAGGGAAGCTGACCTGACAAGAAACCAAGGAGACCCTTCAAGGAATGAGGGAATGTGTTTATTATAATGGAACAAGGGATGGCATTTATTTTCACTGTCCCAGTCAGGGAATATGTGAGCAGTGGGAAGACTACAGCAATGAGCATGTCATGAATGTTAAGGTCATTTAGCATAACTCTGAATGCTGTTTCATTCCAGACAGCAGCTGCTTGTCACAGTGTGAAACCTCATTCCCTACCCTGAAAAGGTGACAATCCAAAGAGACAAGTATGACTGAGGAAGTGTTACTGGCCCCCTTTTACTGCAAGGGGTCAAGGAACATCATGGGAAAGTGATTTGTTAAAGGTCACACAGTGCCATGGCAGATTTAGGTGTCAAATCCATGCTTTGCAATGCCTCCATCACTAAACTGTCCCTGCTGAGTCAGCCTGAAACACTCTGGTATGGCTCCGAACTCATCATCCTTCTGTGGTGCTGTTACAGGAAAGCACAACAGATACCAACATTTCTTGCCAAAATCTTGTGTCTAGTGGCCTTACACAGAGGCATGGGTGCTGCTGGGGGATCATTGGTGTTGCCACGGAAATCCTGCAGCATTTACTCTTCCTCCCTCCTACAAATGACCTGCACATCCAGGGACTGGTTCTCTCCCAAAGGATTTTCATAGTGTGTTAGGCCTGGTCTTAACCACAGGACAACTGGAAATGTGCTAAACCTGCCATAAATAATTCCAGCAGTGAGAGATGGTTTATACACCACTGGTATAAATACCACTTAGTGAGAGTTGCAGTGACCAGAAACTGGTGATCCCTTTCCACATATTACAAATCTGCCCAGGTTTTGCAGTGGCAATGTTTAGTTTGCATGCCACAATATTAGAAGAAAGGGTTAAAATGCCTTACAAGCTGAACCCTGCTCTGGAGATCTGATAATCTAATTACAGCCGTTCAGGTCCCTTCTCTACTCCCAGTGCAAACATCTTCGAATCCAGGAGTGATACCAATCTGATTCCACCCAGTTTGAGCTGTCTCCAAGCAGCAGCCTTGCTTGCACTTGTGCAGCTCCATGCTGCAATGCAGTGGGACCATCAGTTCTTCCTGTTCCCAAGAGTGGGGGAAATTTTTCCCCAGTTTTTCGTGAACAGATGAGCTCCTGAACTGTGGTTTGGTGAAATGCTTTGGATGCAGGAATGCTGCATTCCTCCTTGCCACTGGCAATCTGTTTCCACTACAAGAAAGTGGATGCCCAGAGTCTCTGTGAGGAGGGTTCTGGAAGCAGTTGCAGGGATGACTTCTGAACTGAGCTCTTTTCCTGGCCAGGTCACCATGACTGGACCCTCAGCTGCTAGGAGGTGTTGGTTCAATAAGTCTAGGAAATATTTCGATGTGCAGCAGAGGAACTGCCCCAGCTCACTTCATGTCAGACATTCAGGTGTGACTCACTCCCTGAGCTCCTCTGACTGTGCAGAGCCAATTTCCCCTGCTGCTTACAGGACCTGGACACCTCGCTCACTTAGAGACACCCACCCGCAGACACGTGTGGTCCAGTGTCTCACCTGCAAGCTGCATCCTGCCCTGCCTGCCCACCTACGTGCCTGGCTGCCAGATCCTCACCAAAACTCCTCAACTCCTTCTAACAGTGGGATTGGTTTCACTGGCTTCAGGTGTTTCCAGCACAGATGTCAGATGTCTACATCTGAGCTAATCACCCTTTGAATTCAAATAGAGAAATTGGGGTGAGGCACGTCCTTTTTTTAAAAAATTTTTTAATGTTTTCTTCAGGAATGGATTAATTTGTCCGTGGATCCCTACTGCTAATGGAGAGATTTGCTTTAGTTGGCTCAATTCCCTCTCCACAGTATAATAAGTGTGGTTAAAGTCATCAAGAGAATGAAGGGCAGGGAAACAGTTGTACTTCACCAGGCCTGGCCTTCAGACCAGCTGCTGCAAGGTGGGAGATGAGGAGGGAAGGAGGGGTTAAACAGGATAAGACAAACCCATCAGGAACAATTCATTCGTTTCACTGCCCATGGAAGAGGTCTTTTTTCTTTTGCTCCAACACCTCGGAGGAGCCACTGTGTTTCTCTAATTGTTGGAAGAATGAGGCCAAGTCCCTCTTCTGATGTAAATTCCCTGGGATGCATCCCGCTATTCACAGTATGGACAACTTCATTTTCTCTGAAAGCAGCACAGGGAACCACGCTGGGCCCAGGGTGACTGACTGACACCGAGAAATGGAATTCAATAGCTCTGATTGTGAAATGCTGCTCAAGCAGCGAAGAGGAACAGCCTGCATGGGCTCTCTCTACCAGTGAGTTGCTCCAGTTGTCTTCCACTGAAAGGATGCAGGCAGTTTTCCCTTCTGCCCAGTGCAGGTTTTCCACTGGCATTGCTGCTTGGAGTCCACCAGTCCATGGAGGGGAAGGCAAAATCTCCCTTCTTCCTTGTCAGGGCCCAGTGAGGGCAGAGTTTTCCGTGTTTTCCTCTGCTCTCCTCAAGGTTTTCAGCCGAGGGGAGGAGGATCCTCCCAAACCATCATTTCACATGGTGTTTCCAACACCTGCCTAGGGTAGAAAAATCAGATCCAGGCACACCAAATCACATTTGGACTTCAATCCCTTCTGGATTTACAAAGTTTTTTCCAAATCCAAAGTAAATTTCTAGTTGTCCTGATACCCGTATTGAAATGTACTCTACGTGTTAATTTCAAATTACTTTCTTTTTCCATAGTCTTTTCAAATTTTCCTACATTCAGGCAATAAATCCAGTTGGGTCCATGGGTGTTAGCAGAGAGACAAATTTGCTTTGCAACTCCACACATTCTTTTCCTTATTTTTCTTTTTTTCTTATTTTTCTTTTTCCTTTCTCTTTTGAGTTTTATTTTTTAGTTTTGTTTTCCTTTCCAATTTTTATTTTCTTTTTTTTTGTAGTTTGTCTTTTTTTCTTCATCACCTTTTTCTTCTTTCTTAGTTGTATTCCTTTCCTTTCCTTTCCTTTCCTTTCCTTTCCTTTCCTTTCCTTTCCTTTCCTTTCCTTTCCTTTCCTTTCCTTTCCTTTCCTTTCCTTTCCTTTCCTTTCCTTTCCTTTCCTTTCCTTTCCTTTCCTTTCCTTTCCTTTCCTTTCCTTTCCTTTCCTTTCCTTTCCTTTCCTTTCCTTTCCTTTCCTTTCCTTTCCTTTCCTTTCCTTTCCTTTCCTTTCCTTTCCTTTCCTTTCCTTTCCTTTCCTTTCCTTTCCTTTCCTTTCCTTTCCTTTCCTTTCCTTTCCTTTCCTTTCCTTTCCTTTCCTTTCCTTTCCTTTCCTTTCCTTTCCTTTCCTTTCCTTTCCTTTCCTTTCCTTTCCTTTCCTTTCCTTTCCTTTCCTTTCCTTTCCTTTCCTTTCCTTTCCTTTCCTTTCCTTTCCTTTCCTTTCCTTTCCTTTCCTTTCCTTTCCTTTCCTTTCCTTTCCTTTCCTTTCCTTTCCTTTCCTTTCCTTTCCTTTCCTTTCCTTTCCTTTCCTTTCCTTTCCTTTCCTTTCCTTTCCTTTCCTTTCCTTTCCTTTCCTTTCCTTTCCTTTCCTTTCCTTTCCTTTCCTTTCCTTTCCTTTCCTTTCCTTTCCTTTCCTTTCCTTTCCTTTCCTTTCCTTTCCTTTCCTTTCCTTTCCTTTCCTTTCCTTTCCTTTCCTTTCCTTTCCTTTCCTTTCCTTTCCTTTCCTTTCCTTTCCTTTCCTTTCCTTTCCTTTCCTTTCCTTTCCTTTCCTTTCCTTTCCTTTCCTTTCCTTTCCTTTCCTTTCCTTTCCTTTCCATCTCTTTTCTCTCTAATCCCCCACAGAAGTTACAGCAGTACCTGGACTCTGCTCCTCTGCACGTTTCCCTTTCTTGTGTAGGCTGAAACTGCTGGAGGCAGAGGTGTGGCGGTGATGTTTGATCTTATTTCACATTAAAACCTTTCTACTGGGGGCTGCTCCCCCCACGCACACCTTCACCTTGAAGAGCATCCTACTCTGTCAGTGCTCTGCGGGAACCAACAGGCAGGGTAAGGTAATACCTGCTGTAAGCAGGGCTGGCAGGGTTGGTCCTCGAGCAAGCTGCCATCCCCACAGGGCATGAAATCTGTAGCCTCCTCCAAAACAAAGGTGAACGTGATGGCACTGCCTTTACACTGTTCATGCCTCAAGGCACATTCTGGTTCCAGCTGAGGATGAATCCTCACCAGAGCCAAGATTTTGCCTGTGTCTCCCTCCAAGGAGTAAAGAAGAACTGCTCATGTTGTCCCTGCTTTATTCCTCAGAAGGAAGAATTAGGCACTTAAGAGCATCACAGTCTGCAGCCTTTGACTTCCCAAATGTAAATGAATAGGAGTCATTCAGTGACTGGTTATACAAAGCAGAGAGGCACTTGGTGTGTGTTAGGGACTAATGAAGGTGGCTCAGGTGAGGAGCATGCACTCCCTGAGCTGGCAGGTAGGCTGCAGGATTGTCACTGATGCACTCACTGGGATCTAAGCAAGTCCTTCCTCTGTGTCACTGTAGAGATTTTGTGTTACAAACACTGAATAATTTTCTCACAAAACATTTTGAATGTCACTACATGGAAACAGTGCTTCAGACCTGTTTTCTGCTGCCCATCTCTGTGCCTGGCCATTTTCTTGCCTAAGTTTTCATCTTCAGGAGCTCCCAGCCCAGCCAGGCAAGCTGTCCTGTTGCAGACACCTCCAGGGAAAGCACAACTCTCTTGCAATCAGGTCACCCACAGTAGTTCTGGCCCCATGGTGGAGGAAGACAGCATCTCAGAGGAGGCCAAGCTGGGAACACTAAGCAGCAAATCTTGGAATGCTCTCTCTATGGCATGTCCGTGCTGGAGACAGGCCATGGAATCACAGTTTGGGTTGGAAGGGACCTTGAAGATCATCTAGTTCCAACCTCCTGTCATGGGCAGGGACACCTTCCACCAGACCAGGCTGGCAAAGCCCCACCCAACCTGGACTTGAACACTTCCAGGAATGGGACATCCACAACTTCTCTAGGCAACTTGTCCCCCTGTCTCACCACCCACACAGAGAAGAATTTCAGATTTTAAGGGCAAGAGAAGAGAAGTGAAGGCCCCTGGCTGTGCAGGGTCACTTCACAGGCGGTATCCATAGCAGGGAGGGCAGGAAAGGTCATGTCTGTCCCCAAGGCATGACAGGGTCACCCAGCCCCATCTGACCACAGGTGTGGCAGCTGGAGCAACCAGTCCTAGGTCTGGTCTATAGTGCCATAAAGCTTTCCTATGGATAGGTGTCCAGTGCAGGCTTCCTCCGTGGTGTTTCATGGGCTGTTCATCATCCAGTGGAGGAACCAAATCTTGACTTTTGTGGCCTTGTTGGACCTCAGACTCTTGGCCTTGGCCCATTGATTCAGCCTCTCCAGGTCCCTCTGCAGAGCCTTCCTGCCCTCCAGCAGATCAACACTCCCACCCAACTTGGTGTCATCTCCAGACTGAGGGTGCCCTGACTTGATCCCTTCATCCAGATCATCAGTAAAGAGATTCAACAGGACTGGCCCCCAAAGTATTCCCCTGGGGAACACCAAGGGTGACATTCTGCCAGGTGGATGCTCCATTCCCCACTGCTCCCCATGCCTGACCATCCAGCCAGTTTTTCACCCAGCAAACACTGCACCCATCCAAGCCATGAGCAGCCAATTTCTCCAGAAGAACACTGTGGGAAATGCTGTCAAAGACTTTCCTAAAGTCCAGGTAGACTATATTCCCAGCCTTTCCCTCATCCACGGAGCGTGCCACCTTGTCATAGAAGGATATCAGGTTATTCAAGCAGGACCTGCCTTTCACAAGGCTACTAGAGGAGTCACTGCTACCTCAAGACCCTATCTCAATTTATCTGAAATTTATCTTGGACTTTTTTTTTGGTGGGTTACCTCAAGGGTGACTCTGTCCTATTTTTGTTAGGCGTAATCCTACATGTGGTATATCCCAGTTAGCTTTGGCTCTGGGGTCGTGGCAAGGTGGCAGTGTAGTGCCATCAGCATCCCTGATGTCCCATGCTTGGATAGCATCTGGCCACTGTCAATTCCCACATGGACATGTGACATAACCTGGGCATAACCTGAACATGCACCATCATGGCTGGGTACCCACATATTCCCCTGCTCCCATGTCCTGCCACTGTAAACACAGATAATCCCCAGCTCATGCTCAATCAGTCCTTCTGAAACCACTTCATGGGCTTGAATTTAAGCTCTGCTTTATGACCGAGGGAGCACAATCCTTGCAAAGCCCCAGTAATCATAATACGTGGAGGCAGAATTGATACATGTGGGCTTTTTCTATCACTCAATTAAATGGTTAGTTTATGCAACATGCCGTCTTTTTGAATCAAAGCTGGGTCACTGTTAGGCTGAGGTAACATTAATTATTTTTCCGCTTGTCGGATCCCATGAAAAGGATGTGAAAATGGCCTGTTTATGAAAGAGTGCGGGCAAAGGCTGTGAGCTGATTATGTCAAACATATTCAAAGCTTCCTCTGCAAAAGGGATTGTGATCAACAAAGCATAGCCCACACCTGCACCCATTTCACAATGAAAGTTGTTAGGACCATGAAGCTATTGGGGAAAAGAGAGGTTGCATTAACCCTTTTGGGGAACAGGATCCTCCGCTGTAGGATTTACACACATGCACAAAGTTGCTTTTCTTATTCCCTTGAGTGGATCCCAAGAACATTACCCCAGGAGCAAACCAGCCTTTCCCACCTAGCTTTTTTCATTCATTGGGTGGAACCCTCAGATGGATGCATTGCCTCCTGCTCCTTGCTGAGCTTCAAGGAAAGTTGCAGAGAAGAGCTCTTTGAGCTGGAAGAGCAGGAAAGCAGTGCAAGCTGAGAACCCAGCCCCAAAAGTTCTGTTCAGGGCAATCCTGCCACCCTCAGGGCAATTACCTATCACAGGGATCACACTGCTGGAGTCAGGCCACCTTCTTAATAGCAAATGTATCTGCCTGGAGGGCAGGAAGAGTGCGAGGTGTGCTCTTGGAGAAAGTTGAGCTGCATCCTACCTGCAGGGTACTTACCCCATTTTCTTACAGCCCAGTTGGTTGTACTGCTGCTGGACAAGATGGTCTGAGTTCAGCACTGAGCCTGGCTGAAGCAGGAGGATGGACTAGAGTTGTCCTGTGGTCCCTTCCAACCCAGGTGATGCTGTGACAGGCAGAGCTGTCCCCTCATGAATTCTCATGAGATTCATGAGACTCAAGGCAGCCTTGCATCTGTTGCTTGGCAGGGGAATATGGGACAGAGCAACGTGCCAGTCTTAGTATCTGTTCTCCCCTCTCTGATTTGGGTGGCAATGCTAAGGAAAACAGATTTACAGCAAGTATGACCTCCCCTGACAGCCTGTGCTGATTCCCAGCCAGGTCACAGTGCAAGCTCAAAAGGTGCAGTGGGAGTATTCACCCAGTATTTTCCTGCACTACCCCAGGAATTGTGCGGGAAAGAGCTGAACATTCAGAATCCTGATATCTGCCCAGCAATCCCTCTCTTTGGAGCTCCTAGAAGGTCACAGTCCCACCTGTGTGGGAATTTTCATTTCACCCTCTGGCTCTCCGTAAGCAGATGAGCTCTATGACAAGCTCCCTTGAAGGCATCTGAATTCAGCCACTGCATACAGGATAAAGATGGTACCAAAACTTCAAGTTTCTGTTCATGCCTCCTGTGGTTCAGCAGACTTTCCTGGCTCTACCCTCTAAATCCTCTCTGGCTCCTGTGCCAACTCAGTATTGTCTTATGGGAAGACCTGGGACAATCCATTAATTCAGCAAAACTTCTACTGATTAATGTAAGAATTCTGCCTTAATAAGGATGCCATAGACTAATTGCATTTGTTCTAATTAATGTTCCTGAGGGGAGATCTAGAAATGCCCTGCTAAGCATCACATAATATAAAACCAGATTAAGGAAAATCTCCACCTGACTCTTATCAAGTTTGAAGTTTTCCCTGATTCATTGCATGATGGCAAAGAAAATGTTCCTCTTGTAAGTATTACACTTCCAGAATGATTTTCCCATGTGTGCTCATTTAAAAGGATGTGGATTTAATTCTACCCTGAATACAGAGCAAAAGTAATTACACAACAAACCTCTAAAACTCTCATGTTTTAATAGATTTAGGCTGAGTTTTGGAGTCTTTAAAGATGAAAAGCTATAAAAAGCATTGACTAAATGCTCTTTGGTTGGGTTCTAGCCATCATTGGGCCGTGGAAAGTGGAAATGAGTAAGAAAGCAAGGCATGTTGCAAAGAGATGTCAGTGACTCAGGTAAGAAGGTGAGTAGGTAATTTTTCATTATCAAGTGTTCTCAAAGATACTTTAACCTTGTTTGGAAACAAACAATCAAACAAAACCTCCAAATACATAATCTAGCAATCCTCATAATTAGCATGGAGCAAGGAAAAGTGAGTTTGGTAAACAAAAACTCAGCTAAGAAACTATTCTTGATTAATATGAACAGCAGTCATCAGAATAGATGTTTTATTTAAAAATCATTCTTTTTTTCTTTTGATAATTTTAATCCCTTCCCTCAAGAGTTTAAAATAGCTTCAAATATTTAAAAGGAACAGAGGGCTAGAGCACTTCAGTTTAGAAAATGCTACAAGCTCCTTTCAGGGCATAATGAAAAACGTTATAAATGATGGAGAATAGTTGCTATTTGATTATAATTATGTATAAATACACTAGATGTCTCAATAGTATTTGTGAGGGTCATTACACAAATCAGACTATGGCTTTCTGCACAATAGTTGGTTCAATCATGAGTACACCTCTTTAGAAACCAGACTTTCTCACTTGCAGGATATTCTCTGGTGTCAATTATTTATTCCTAAAACTGGAATGAAAAGCCCACATACCGTCATTTTCCTGGGAATTACACCCTGCAAAATGTTCATAAATTGAAAGTGTCAGCAGGTGGACATATTTTCAATACATGTTTCCAAAATCTTGATGTTTTAATGCACTAAATAGTAGTTGAAAATTAATAAATGGATGTCAGCAGGTGGACATATTTTCAACACATTTTTCCAAAATCTTGATATTTTAATGCACTAAATAGTAGTTCAAGCCAAAATGTTTCATTTTGATATTTTGTTCCTTTAGGAAAAAAATTAAAAATGTTTTTTTTAAACTAATAATTACTCATGACAATTTTGTGGTGAGAAAACAGTGAGATAAGGCTGAACCAGCTTCTAAAGGGACTTAAATGTTTGTGGAAAAATGTAAACATGAACCCTGTCTGAAGAAAAGCTGCTGTTTCCAGGACCTGGCATTTAAAAAACAATTCCCTCCTCTGGCTGGCAGCAGCTGCTCATGCCAATGGCCCTGTTGGTCCTTGGCAGCCTCTGCAGCTTCTTTCCCTCCAGCCTCTCCTGCAGGTGGGACTTTGCCAGCTCCAGGCTCTTGAGATTGTGCTGGTGCTGCTTGGGCTGGTCTGGACACCATTGCAACATTGCCTGCAAGGCTTCTTGAGCAGCCCCTGCTGTATCTGGAGACTCTTTTCCCCTGAAAATAATTTCTGCTGCTGGAGGACCTACCAAGGTGCAGTGTGCTCAGGGGCCAAAGAGGTGATCTGATCACAGGGAGGTGTTTGCCCAGCCCCCTGATCCCTCTGAGACAGCCCCAGGCTTCTCTTCACATCAGGGAAGAGAAACTGGATTTCTCAGAGACTCTTTAATTCAACATCTGCATCTGACTGATGAAACAAGCCCTGCTTGGCTTTGTGGGCTGTGGAGGCACAAAGGTCGGGTGGGCAGCTCAGGAGCAGACATCTACCGTACAGACACCTGCAATTAGGAGAGCTGAGTCCTGACTGTCTCTCCACAGCTGATTTAACTATTACTCTTTCCTTTGGAAAACCACTGGAACACCAGACAACCAGTCCAGGAGCAGGAGAGCTCCCCAGGCACTGTCCATAGCATTTACCCACTTTGACACCTGGGACATCAGCACCATGAGCTGTTTTTCCTCAACTTTTTTCCCTTTCAGTATGGAACTGAAGTGGGGACTCAAACCCTGTAACAGCACAGATATAGGAACTACAGTATGTATATAACTCCAGATAAATTTTATAGGGGCCCCTAATACATCTTTTTATGGCTGTGACATATGTACTCTGAATTATTCATCCCCATGTGCACATCACATCCTTGTGGAACTGCAGGAACCCCTCACAGCCTGGCCCAGAAAGTCCAGTATCACTCCACAGGTGATGTCCACAAACCCTGTCCTTACTCTGGGAATGGGCAATTCTGACATTCTGGAACAACAGAAAAGCATGGACACCTTAGATTGGCACCCAAGATAACACCAACATGTCAGAGGGAAGGACAGGATGGACAATTATCTGTAACCTCTTTCCTCCTCACTGATGGTGGTTTTCCTTGCCGTGTGGTTTGTTTTGTTCGTTTTGTTTTCACTGAAGCTGAGTTCCAAACAGGTAGGGAATGGAATCAAAAGGTAACTGCTTGCTTATCTTTGGAATTTTACCTGAAGGTGTAGCTTCTCCACCTCTCTTTATTTCTCCTTTTTTCCATGGCTTTCTCCAGCATCTTCAGTGGCAGAAGTAGTTTTTTTTCAAAGGAAGTGCCAGCGGGACATTTAAGGACTTTCCCTCTCCTCCAAGGGCTTGACTCATAATTACACATGGAAAGATACACAAGAGATTATGAGAGGAGTAGCAGGCAGCCAAAACCAAACTGATTTATGTACAGTGTGTGACATATGGCAGCATGAGACAAGATCTCTGGCTCATGGGCATTCTGGCAAGACGCAAGGTGGATCCTCTGGCAATGCCTGGTGTTTGCACAGCTCCCATTTCTGCTGCTCTGTCCTGTTTTTTCTTTCATCTCATCTTCAGGCCTTCAATGAGAGGGCTCCAGTCTTCCTTGGCCAGTTCTGGCTTAGGCATTGCTTAGGCACATGCACAGGTGAGAACCACACAGCTTCAACCTGTTCAAGGGATACATTTTAATCCCATTTTCACCAACTGCAAATGAAGATAGTGATACTCCTTTTATCTACCTCAGAAGGTAGTGTGAGGCCAAGTTAGTGGTTTAAAGCACCATGTAGTTGTTGGTTAATTTTCCTATTGTCATGAAAAGTAAGAACATAGGAGCAGCCAGCCTGGCTCAGATCACCCCTCTGCCTGGACCAGTCATTTGTCTCCAGCAGGACCAAGAACAGGAGTTTGGGGAAGAGTTATCAGGATAAATCAAAACCTTTGTCTTTACCCTTATGCAGCCTTCACTTGTTTCCCACTAAGCTGAAATAATAGCAAAAGATTGATTATTGCCTGAATTGCTTTTCCTTTCTTTATCCCCAGTTGCCTGGAAATGAGTCACTGTGTGAGACAGGGAAGGCAGGAGGCATCTGCTGTCAATGGGAAGAGCAGCTCTCAGTCAAAGGCAGCAGGGCAAACCTGCTTCCTACAACCAGGAAGGGAGTGGAAATTTCCATGGGGCTGGTGCTTGTGGGTCCCACCAGGCTTGTCTGTAAACCCTCTACCTTTGATTCCTGGATCTCCTCACAATGGACTTTTTAATGCCTCATTCTGCCTTTGATGACTCCTGCCAGATTATTTTTCTTATCTGACTAAGGAAAGATCTAACAGGATCAGTTAGCTAGCTCCAGGGTAGGTTCTTTGAAAAGCAATGATTTAACAGGGCTTTCTTTTACCTCCTCTTGGGGTTCTCCAAACGTTCTGGTTTATCCAGCTCTCTGACACACAGCACTGCCCCCAGCGATGCCCAGACAGGCTTGGTCGAGGTGCTGGCACAGCCTGACCCGTGGCTGTAATTCCTCCCTCAGTGGGGCCATGTGGATGCAGATCCTGGCTGTGGGGAGCATCTCCAAACAAAGCCCAAGGACAAGGGGAAGCCTCTCAGGGGTGCATGGAGGTGAAGGGTGCTTGGAGTTAGCAAGGGGGTAAGCACTGAGTTAATCTGCACTACAAGGGCTGCCAGAAAGCTCTGGCTGTGCATTCATCTCCCCTTTTGGCCTCTGCAAAGCCCTCTGGGAGGGTGGAGGGAGAAATGATCCTGGCTCAGCTGGAGCTGGATGCCAATAAACACTCAAATGCTCAGCTGGCTTCAGTTGGCCCTGAAGTTGCAGGATTTGCTGGGATGGAAGGGACATCAGCGGCCATCTGAGGACAGCTGGGACCCTCACAGGAGAATCAGAGGGACACGAGGTCTCAGCAAACATCAGGCAGCTGGGTCTCCTCCATGGGAAAGGCATGGAGCACTCCGTGGGGAGAGGTGTGGCTGGAGGGGCTGTGGTGTGAGCCTGGTGGTTTGTGGCACTGTCAGGCACAGAGTGGCTCATGGAGGGGTCGCATGCTTGAGCAGACCCGAGCAATTCACAGTCAGAGCTATCAAAGCAATGACCCAGCTCCTGTAACATGCTGTCTGAAATCGTGTTCAGAAACTATAACACAAAATTTTAATGCTCCATTGTATCGCTGCAGACAGGCCAACAATGATGCTTTACATTTACACGTCACCTTCCACACCAGAGGATCCCGTTGGGAAGGTCTGGAGCGAGTTCAGGGGACTCTGGGGGCTAATGGCATTACATAAAATGTACATACAGGCACACAGCGGCTCAGTGAAGTGTAATCCTGGTCTCCTTCCAAAGATGGAAAAATTTTAATGGGGGAGGTTATAATTTCACACGCTATGGACACACAGAGGATTTTGGATTTACCAAATTCACTGCCTGTGCCTAAGCTAATGCTCTCACTGTAGCCCCATTGAGTGAAGGGCAGGCAGAGACATCCCATCACCATCCAAACCAGTGGAAGGTGATGGACAAACCATTGCTTATCTGCAAAAGATGGAGAGACATTACAGTGTCAGGGTGACTGGAAAGCCCTTTATGGCAGAAAGGGAGTGCAGGCAGGAGAGAGGAAAGGAAGGTGAGGGGAGAGACACGGGCTGTGGGAACAGCACAGGGCTTGCAGCACTGGGGCTGCCTGTCTGCTGGGATGTTTGCCATTTGTCCAGATTAGAGCTGGTGATACAGCAAGCCTCTTTCTCTCAGATTTTTTTTGTTATTCAGACAGATAGAGCATTTCTTTGGTTGCCTTATACAATTAATTTCAGATCTGATGCCAGAGGATATTCGATATGAGATCTAAACAGCCCTGTGTGTAAATTCATGATGCTGCCTGTGCTGGAACATGTTGCAAGACTTTGAATCTTGCTCTGTGTTAGTGCCATCAGATACACCTTAATGCAATCAAATGCAACACGCCCAGCTAAAGAAAAGATGTGACACCCTTGCTGTAAAACTAACAGAAAACTCGCCAAAAGGGAACAAAACCCCGTTTGGCAAAGCCTCAATCAGCTCAGAGGAAATGCAGCACTCAGAGTGTGTAAGTGCTCACAGTGCCCAGCAGAGAGGGTATAGGGGGAATTCTCAGAGCAGAGAGGGAAAAGAGGCTTTGGCATCAAGGTGTGTTAGATAACATTGCTCCTGATCTTGCCTGAGATTCACCTTCTGCTCCCAGACTGGGAACATCTCTCCTGGATTCACCTGTCTGGATAAAAAGCCTCCTGCCTCCAGCTCTGCACTGCCTCTCTTCCTGTCCAGGGAATTACACTGTAATTCCCACTCTTTAAAACTTTTCCTCAATATGATATATTCGGGAAAGCCTGGAGATAACGTACTCGTAGCTAGACAATAAGGGCCCTGTGCAGTCCTGACACCCAGTGCAAATGCAGCTGAGCTGGATTCCACATCTATGGCAGTCAATAAATTCTGTGCCACTTCAGACAGTGGAACCCTAAGGTGTTTCAAAATATGTGTAGCCATCTAAGTTTCTCCTCACACAGGTGTCTGTCCCCCTCTATGTATTTGGCTGTTGTTGGAGGGAAAAGCTTCTGTAGATCAAATACGGAAATTTGCTTGTGCAGAAATTCGGGTATTCAGAATTCCCTAGATCCAGGTCGCTTCAGTCTCCTTCCCCTCTTTTTCAAGCATGCTCTCATTTGTCTGTCCATGACAGAATGGGATGTAGCACAAGGCCAACAAAAGCCTTGTGGCGTGTAGATGGAGCAGGGTGTCTTCAGCAGATTCCTGATCAGACAGCAAGATGGGAGTCGTGCATTAAAAGGTAATTGCTTTTGCATGGTTTCCTGTAATTTTAATTATAAAGTGTGCAAAAAATAGACTAGTTACCTTTGGTACAACTTTTGTTCATATTCATCATCTACCAATTGATAATTCAGTATGCAGAACATGAAAAACTAGAGAAAAGACTGTGAAACCTGCCCAGTGAATGTGAGCCCACAGCCAACATTCTGCGGTACTTTGGTGATCTTCATACAGGTCCAGCCCTTCCTATCATTCACTCCAGGGGGAAGCCCATGGTCATTTTTCATAGCTGGCTCTATAAAATTGAGTAGTTGTGAGGATGCCACACTTGAACAGCCTGCAACATCCAAGGGTTTTTTTGGGTGAACCACAGAATTGTCTCATCCACCACAGTGAAAGATGGGATTTCTGACAGCTGTTTTTACATTTAGATATTCAAGAGGTTTGTCTTGCCATCTTGGACTTCTTCATTAAGGCTGGGCATCATCCCTGCCATATTATCCCTTAGCCTTTGTATGGGAGTTATCCTGCAGAATAACAGCTGCCACTGAAGCTGGCATTGAGAGGGGTGGCCACGGAAAGGATGGGGGGTGTGTGATGAAAATGTGCATGTCACTATAAATGACCAGGTTGTTTGACACCTTTCACTGCAAAAGCAGCTCTCCGAGCCCCACAGCTGCCTTCCCAACCTGAAGCCTTTTCTTTTTATCAGGCAAATGAGGGTTTGACCCTGTTTTTCTGATGGTTCACCATTATGGGAACTTTCACACCCAGAGCAATTTTGTGGTCAGAGCACTGGGCTAATAAGCAGAAAATTGAGTTAAGTTGTGGCTTTGGAATAGATACCTACATGCCTGTGAGCCAGCTCCCCATCTAGAAAATGAAGACAATAATACTTTCCTACTCCTATTGATTGTCTTCTGTGCTTACCCCAGATGATCTCTGGCAAGATGGTCTTTGGTTGTAGAGTCATTGCGAGGAGGACTCTGAATTTGGTCAGCCCCTGCAGCCACTTCTGCGCCCCCTCCCTCACTCTGCACCAGCCCTCACAACCCAGCAGGTGGATTCCTCTACAACATGGTGACAAAAATTGTGTATTCCTAAGACAAGGTCCAAAGGCATGTCAGCATTTTGTTATTGGGAGGTGACTCCCTACAGTTTCTGCTTCTGCTGTGAGACAGAGCTGCTGACCAGCCCAGAAATATCCTTCTGTTCCATGTGTTGGTTATTGAAACATTGGATTGCTAAAAGGGAAAAGCCATGTCCAGTGCTGGGCACAAGGAAGCAAAAAGCAGTCAACCACGGTGATGACCTGGTGTCTAGAGTGTGAAGAACCCTATGCACAGAAGAGGAGGATTTTTACTGTACAAGACAGGATCTCGTGTATTCAACACACACAAAAGACAGTAAATGGCTCACTTTGAGAAACAAAACCTTCCTTTCCTCAACTTCTCTGAGACAGTAAACTGACACTGCCTATAATTTTATTAAACACTCTAAATACCATTTCACGTGCAACTTGACATATGCTGTGTTACTCTGCCCATCGTGTTCCTCACAGTTTCGTTCATGATTCAGTACAAAATGTACATGTTCAGAGTACAATGGAAATTAACAGGGAGGGCAAAGTAAAATCCAAATGCAGGTAGCAATTAACTGTGGATAAAGAGCCATTATGGTCACCATCCAATGACTTGCAGGCACCACACTCTATTCAATAACTAATTATTTCCCTCTTCAACGAATCCCCCTTCAGGTCCCCTGCTTTTACAAATAATACAGTAGTAAATCTCAACTCTTAGGGGTGGAATCTGAAGAGACTCGCCTATGTGCCTTTCCTGTCTTCTGGTGGAAGCTCTAATTACAAGTCTGAGTTCGAGCTCAGAGGAATGAGTAGCTGATAATAAAAAAATGTCTGTATCAATCATAACCTACAAGGAAAGACTAGACAAACTGGGATTCTTTAGCGTAAGGAGGAGGAGACAGAGTGGAAATAGGGTTATGGCCTTTGAATATGCAAAACGTTGAAGTGGAAAAGATGGGAATGGTCTGTTCTCCATGTCCATAGAGCAGCACAAACAGTAATGGTCTCTGAATTAATTTTTACCATGAGGAAACACTTCCAGCAGTAAGGTCAGGGGGCACTGAGATGGTTTTGCTGAGCAGACTGGGATGCCTGCAGTACTGGTCACCTTCAGAAAGTCTACCCAAATTACAGAGCAGAGTTGAGGTGTGGAGATAGAATTTTTAAAGTCCCTTGCAGACCGCTTATGATGCCAAAAACTGAGGTGTTGGTTAGATAAATGGATTTCTAATATCTCTGCACCATTTTCCCCTATAATTTTTAAAAGGAAGATGGCAGAATTCATGTCCCTGCATTGACAGTTTTAGTCAGAGAAGGAAAAAAAAAAAAAGAACGAGCAGCGGTAGGACTACCTGTGCACCACAAACCAGGATATAAAAGACTGAATTTATAAATTGTGATAGAAACCAAAAAGTTACTGAGTCTGAAGAGGAGCTGAAGCCCTCCATTAAGTCCTTGTCTTGTCAAATTGGTGAACAAGAATGTAATTTTTCTGTTCAGCAAGCCTTCAGCATGTGTCTGCATTTGGTGCATACTCTACTATGAATACATGTATATTTGCACACTAATTTGCAGACTTTTTTTTACTGGTAATACTGAATGCAGAGTGGAATCCCTGTTTACCAAAAAATATTTGTTCTCATCCAAAGGCAAAAGTTTATTTAGCCATTCTTATGACTATGGAGGTTCCATTCAGAACAGATGTATAAATACATTTTAGTAGCAAACTCATCCCTGAATTATTAACTATACATGTTTTCAATTGTGAACATGTTAAGATTTGAGACAAAATGCTATTTCTTCTAATTTTTGAGATACTAGCAAACATAACAATCATTTCCATGTCTACATTCACTACATTTCTGGTTACACAAAGTTAAAACTGTGTGACCTGTACAGGTATGATGGAGCATATATTGTGAACTTTATGTTTTAAATCCTTGCACAGACAGGGAGATCAATGATCGCTAGCTACAAAAAATCACAGGTCTTTGGAAGTTGTAAGCATTAAAATGTCACAGGCTGTTGAGTGACGGTATATGAACATTTACAACCACAAGACACACTTGATGATAATTTTTTATTAAAGTAATGGTAGCTTGGTACTGCTGTCTGTGAGTTACTTATTTTTCACGTGCACAAGTAGATTTTAGAAGATTTAGATTTTAGATTTATTTTGTTATTAGAAAGATGACGTTACTGCACTGGTACTACACTTATTATCATTAATGCTACTTGAGGAATTGTGGGCCAACCATTAATGGGTTTCTGTGGTCCTTAATGAAGGACGTTTACTGAGCAATAGGCAGAATTTCTCCACGTCAAGAATTGTTATATATTACACGACAGTGGCAGCAGTAAGTGCTTGTGATCATATCCCCTGAGTAGGTAACATTACACTGTGCTTTGTACGGTTAACTTGTAAACATTCCTGGGGAGGGGGATTCCTCTTGGGAGTTGGCTTTGTAACGGAGAAGATTGCTAACCTTCCCTTGCTTGGGAGTTTGTACTATTTCCAGTTCCCTCTTCCTGCAGTTCCCATGTCAAAGCACAAGTGTTTTCTGCTGAAATGATTCCATCCATGAACTGCATTCACTCGTACCTACACCAGAAATTCCTCAGCATCCTTCAGATGTCAGCTGACAGCATTGCTAGCTTCCACTCATGGACTTGGTCAGCAGCTGGGAAGCTGGGCACACTCTCCTCTTTCCATCCTTGCCCCTAACACAGCCTTTGCAAGGGCTTTACATGCACAGACCGTGCCCAGTGCTGCAGGTCTGAGGTCCTAAACACCCCGAAGCTTCCTGGTGCCAGGGAGCTGCTCCCTGCAAGTGAAATTGATTTTGGCACACCTCAAAATCAGCTTTGCCATTTAAGACCTTAAACACCAAAGTTTTCCTAAACTTGGAAACTGTGCCTTGACTGCTCCTCTCTTCCATTCCCCAAGGTGACACAACTCTGCCAGCAGTGGAGTCACACCTGTGCCTTTTGCAGAGCAAGGAGGAAGCAGCAGGATACACCAGGATGCACTGGGATGTGACCTTTGCAGGATGATGACATACCATGGGCCTGGGCTGTCCTGTTATCCTGGGAAGCAGAGCCTGGATGCCAGATGCTGGCCCAGGTTCAGGTGCACACAGGCCCTGGTCAGTACCAGCACTGCCACCACAGCCCTGTCAGAGGTCTGTGCTCTCCAGGGAAACACCGAGCTTGGAGGGAAGGCAGCTCCTCAGAAACCTGAAATGAAGGACAAGTGCAAGGACTGCCTGAGTCCAGAGATTACTATTCTTTTGCTAATGTGCTTCGGGCTGTTCTCTTTATAAATTACTGAATTATCCTTAGGAACAAAAGGTATTAGGGTCCTGCAAGCTTCTCTCAGTTTGTGGTAGGACTAATTCATTAATGTGGCTCCAACAGGAATGTGTGCAATGTTCTTTCTAATTGGACATGACTGGTCAAGAATGACTCGGCCTCCATCCAGATCACACTGTCACTTATGCTGTATAATAAGCTACTACTACTGGCCCATGAATCAATTTTTAAACAATCTCCAGTAATGAACTTGGACGGCCCATTGTTGTTGACAAAGAAATGCACAGTCCTGCTATTGTCAAGGGGCTCAATTATGAGTTCTTGCTGATAAAATAGAGGAGGGGGGACAAGGGGGGCAGTCTATGGACAGTAGTGACAGACTGAAAGAAGTGTTTCATCTCTGGGGTCCTTACAGAGGATGACAAGCCAAAAGGTCAGTTTCATAGAGGTTTAACTTGAAATGTCTGAGGACAAAAAAGGCATCTAGAATCATTAGGAAATGTGAAGTTTGACTTGCACCATTGGAAATCCTTAATATATTATTTTAACTGTAGGACTGACAAACTCTTTGCCCACTGGGTGGGAAAGAGAGGTTAAGGGAAGTAAAAGCTTTATATTTCTTCAGTGGGGGAGAATAAAAAGGTTAATTTTAGTAACTCTGGGAAGAGTCTGTGGGGAAACTGCTGATGTTTCAGCCCATTTGCCATTGTCCTGAGCCAGCAGAGTCAACACGGGTAGTGGGAGAGGCTGCTGCCGGCACTGGCTGCCGGACGCCGGGCTCCCAGAGCTTTCCCCTCAAATAACCTCACCAGTCACTGAAATGTCAGGGCTCTGCCCAGTTCCTCCTGCCTGAACCAGCCTCATCAGCACGGCAGTGCTGCTTCTGCGCTTCACACTTTGTTTGGAATTACTTGCACATTACCAGGATTCCCTGAGCCCGGTGGCATAAAGAGAAGGAATATCTCTGCAGTGGTTCTAGCGGCTGGGTCTGGCGTGGAAGAAGATGTTCTTGAAATACTCTCCCCAGATGAACAACACCCCACAAAGCAATCTCCTTCTTGTGCCTATGTGGGGCCACGGTTGCCAGTTCTTAATTTAAGGCTTGAAAAATACCACGCAAAGTCAGGGCATCGATACCAGGTTGCTTCCAGCAGCAGAATACACTGCGGTGATTCCATGGAAGAGTGCACACACAAATTAAAAAATAAACGAGCAGGATGAAAATTTGCAAATGAACAGGTCCACTGGGCCCATGAGCAACAACCTTCTCCCTTTCCTGGTGATTTCATCACAGAGATGGAGAAGGGCAGAGAGGGAGCCTGCACTGGGCAACTCCACTGTGTATTTCCCAGGAGGACAAGTCACTTCTCCACCTGGATGAGACACCTTGTCTCCATTCCACAGCCACAAAGCAGGACAACCTCAGTGCTTCTGGAAGGCCAGCCTTGAGCAAGAACAGAGGGTGGGATGCAGTGAGGAGGGGTCCAGCAGGGAAGTGGGGCACTAAATGCATGCAGAGACTTTACAGGAGCAGAAGTGAATCTGGACATGCAAGGCTGATGCCTGCTCAGAGGTGAAGTCTGAGCCACACCTGGGACTGGAAAGGCTGCTGGGGTTTGTCCAGCAGATCAGCTCATCTCAGGGGATAATCCTTCCAAAGGCCATCAGAAGAGAGGGGAGGGAAGGTTAAGGACACCATGCTCAGCATGCCACAACACCAACTTGAGTCACAGGGAGATGCTCCAGGACCACCTGGCAGCACACAGGGACCTGGTGGAGCACATTGTGCAGGCACTTCATGAAACAGCAGGGGAAAATCCCACATGGAAGCATGTAGCTCAGCATTGTTGGCTTTCTGTTATTGCTCAGATCCCTGGCATACAGGAAAAATTCTCCTGGGACAAATTTGGGGATGCTGTCAGCAGGGGAATGTGCTGGGTGGTGGGCAGTAAGGCCTTAGCAAACACAAGCTGCTGGGATATGTCCTTATGTCAAGATCCTGTCTGGTGACACTTTCTCACTGAACTGCCAAAGCAGCCAGCTTGTGGGTGACTCCCAAGTTTCTCAAGGAAAGAAAGGAAAGCTTCCCCTCCCCATTCTCCCAGCTGGCAAGAAACTCTCCAGAAATGCCCTCCTGTGACTATACCTGGACCTGTGGTGTTAATGGTTTGTGATTCACTGGGCAGGAATGCACCTCTACGTTCAAGAGTTGGGCTCTGGTTTTTCCACTGGTCCTTGAATGGAGAAAAAGTAAAAGGAAGGGACTTGAGCCCAACCAGAGAGAAAGGTGGTATAGGGTGAAGAGTCACAGGCATGGGGGAATGAGGGCTGGCTTTCCACCCAGCACATTGACCTACAACTCATTTCAGTCAGCAGAGAGCTGAGGACAGCCCTTGTGCCTACTGACAGCATTTTGAGACACCCTCATGCCCAGGGCAAGTCATACTGCAGCAATCCTGGACCATGGGACAGAGCCAGATATCCCAGCAGAGGTAATTCCCACATCAGCCAAGGTCTCTGTAGGGGCTGAGTGGAGGAGAAAGGTCTTGGGAGCTGGAGCTATTTGGGCACTGGCTGAAAACCCTCTACTTACAGAGCCAGAGACTGCAGGGGCCGTATTCGGTGCCTGTCTCAAGTCTGGGTGACCCCGTCTGTTCCCATTAGGAGGCCCAGGCAGTAAATTGGGCCCTGAATATATAATTAAGCAAAGGGCACCATCCTGAAGCCAAGGTTCACACTGATTTGTTGTGGCTGGGGTGGGAACAGCCCTTTGCAAATCAGTCGCAGGATGTTGCTCCTAGTCAGCTGGAAACTTGGTAGCTCAGCTCCATAAAAGCTGGATCTAACGCTTCAGCTCCCCAGCTGGTTTCAGCATCCTGACCAGCACGCAATCCTGTGGCTTGCTTTTCTGCACGACAGTCTGGAAACCTTCCTTGAGAGCCTCTTGTTTGCTGGCTGCCAGGATTTGCCATGCAGATTCTTGCCAAAGGGATAATATAAACAAAGCATAATGTCAAGTTTCCCACACAAGTAAGATGATCTATTAGCACTGCACTTTGTACTAATTATTGCACAGTGGGTGGGGGCTTGTGAAAGGAGATTTATGCATTCAGCTAGCCTCACTTTTATTATTTGTAAGTACTTTTTGGCAAGGAATGAGTGAGATATGTATTTTATTGTTACGCTCTTGCAAACATCCTAATCTTCCGCACTCATTAAAACCTCATAACAAATAGTAAGAATGATATATTGCAGCCACAACGAGCATCTCATTCATCCCCAGGTGGGGGGAGGGGGGCAAGACACAGGAGAGGGAGGACAGGGCAAATGGGAATGTGGTTTTTAGGGCCATGGTCATATTTGCAGCACATGGAGAGCCCAGGTATCTGTAGGGAGGAAAGAAGGGGATGGATGAGGAAAGGCTGCTGGGATACCAGGGTGGATGGGGAGTTTTGAGGTAAGGTATCAGCACGGAAAAAGG
Source organism: Climacteris rufus (assembly GCA_013398175.1). Taxonomy (NCBI): domain Eukaryota; kingdom Metazoa; phylum Chordata; class Aves; order Passeriformes; family Climacteridae; genus Climacteris; species Climacteris rufus. Next base: position 421,607 of record VZRZ01002575.1, read on the forward strand.
ATGTTGGTCCCTCCAAGTGTGAGTCAATGCTCCCACCCAAAAAGCCCATCTATGTCTTTCCTGACATGAGGCAGACAAACTGTTTATCTGCTCTGGGGTGTCACATCTCTACCCAGGAGCAGCCAGGCTTGCAAGACTTGTGCCCATGTGTCAGATACTGGCATAAAGAAGAGCCCAGAGCACCCTGGGAAGGCATCTTAGGTATTTCTACACTGCCTGGAACAGCAGAAAGTACCCCAGAATTCGCAGTGGGACATTAACTGCTGGGTGCCGTACCCATGGGGTTGATGCTGGGTAAAAGCCAAACTTTGTCTCTTGTTTTAGGGGAAAAAAATTTCAGTGGAAAACGTTGTCACAGGTTAAAGGGCTCTAATGGTACTTCCAGGGCATCACAATGGTTGTAGGGCATTTTTTACTGGGAATCCCAAGGTAAAGTTCAGAAAAGATGACACAGAGTCATGAATGAACTCTTGACACACTGGAAAAGCCTGCAGGAAGAGCTGAATGGAGAGGTGGCAGAAAACCCAGTGTGACACAGCCCACCTGCTCCTACCCAGATCTGCACACCACAGCTGCCAGAGCCATCCCACCCTGGCTTGTGCTTATGCTTACCTGGGTGGGAGGAGAACTGAGGTGCTCTGCTTCAGAGGTGGAGGGGTTTCTCCACATTTCCCACCTGATCAGAGCCCTTCTTGCTCCACTGCTGAATCATCTGTAGGAGCTGGGTTAAGAGAAGGACTTTCATCCTCTTCATTTGTCATTTGTCCCACCTTGATTATTATGTTTCAAATAATGCAGTCAGGGCTTGCCATGAACCCCAGACTGCTGCCAGTCCAGGGTCTTTCCCCTGGTCAGAGCCTGTTCAGGTGTCCTTCCTCTCTTCACCTGCTGTTCCAAAAGATCCCTCTTGTTCTCTCTCTTTCTAACCTCCCATATCTTACATCACTGAAGGTGTGTCAGCTCCAGGTACCCTTCTCTAGGTACCTCCAGGAAGGGACTGAAAATTATATTGACATTTTATCCCTCCAACCTCAAAATTCTTGGCATCATCTTCTTCAGTTTCAGGTAAATAATGTTTTGGACTGGTCAAAAACTACAACCCAAAAGTTTTGAAATATTTGGGAATGGCTCCTGCATTGTCTTCTTCCCCAGGTTTATATGACTTTTCCAGCTGTTGTTGTCTTACCCCTAGGATGTTGCTAGGGGAGGAAAAAAAAAAAAGACAGGTAAGATGGAAAGAGAAAGAAACAGCTGAATTTAAGAAATGTTAGATATTGGCTGGACCTTTTGGCCTATACAAAATGTCAAAGTAAAGAACAATTAACAGAAACCTTTTTGGGGTTTTTTTGTTTGACTTTTTTTCAGATGTCACTTCTAATCTTAAAAGTTTCATCCCTCACTTCCTCTGGCTCAGCTCTGTTACTGCAATGGCACTGTGCTCCCAGGGGACCAGGGAGGGCATGTCCCCATGTGGGAACAGAATAATCACACACCCTTGGCCTTTGCCCTCACATGGATACGGGAGGTGGACGGGTGTCCTGCTCGGCTCCACCATCTGGAAGCATGGACAGATTGTTCATTACACTGGAGTCATGACATGGCTAATATAAATGCAGGGGATTAGGCCCATCTGTGTTGGATGCTCAGCTGGAAGAGCAGCACTGGGTGGAGAGGCTGATTTCCAGCCTTGCCGTGAGCACGTCCGATGAGGGATGTTGTAAAGACAGTTTCTGGAGAAAGGCTGACTCCTGTCTGGGGCAGGAAGCAGAGGTAAGGGGGAGAAATCTGGTGCCTGAGACAGGGAAAATAAGGATTAGGGAAGTTGTTGGCATGAGGTAACTCATCTCTCAGGCTTAAGTTGCCAAAACAGAGATCAAGAAATATACCCAGCAAGGAAGGGCTTGATGTTTTCTTGGGAGCCACTGGTGTGAACTCAAAATTGCTCCATGAAGGAGTAATTGCTACCAGATGCAAGCCCCCACTACTGACAGATCGCTAAGGCTGCTGCTGCTGGTGGCAATGTCCCACCCACAGGTGTGCCCCACCACCCCACCGTGGTGTGAAACCCTGGCTGAACAACCTCACTTCACTCCTCCCCATCACCAGCAACCCCTCCAGGAGCTAAAGCCTGCCTCATGCCTGCTCAGCCACTTGCCCACCCTTGTTTGATTTTTTCATCTATTCAGACCTTATCCTGATTATAAACTTGAGCCAGAACTGGGAAACTTCCCCCTTCAGCTGGTGTCTGCTGTAGTCTGGTATTATTTTTGTTCTCACCTTCCTCCCCATTCATCTCCATCGCAGTGCAGGCTGTTATCCCATCCCTTCTCCCATCTCCCCCAGCACGCTGCATTCAGGCTCCCTCTGCACAGGCTCACCCTGAACAAACCTCTGTTGTCGGGCCACCCCACACAACAAGAAAATTAGCATAATTTGGGCATGTTGAGGCCACCACAGCAGCTACAAGCCATGATTACGGTGCATGTGGTTAGCACAGCCTGCAACATCAAACAGCATGTTTACAACAGATGTAATCCCTGATGGTACAACAGGTGTATAACAGTCAATACCCGCATTGTAGTGATCAAATAACTCCGTGGCACGTTCACATTGATCCTGTATCAATCCAGCCCCCTCGGGGGGTCGACTTGTGATTTATATGACTCACTGGGAGGTTTCAGCACCTCTTTGGCACAGCACCAAACTGCAGGCAGGGATCAGTATATAATTTACCTTTGCAGTGAGGGCTTTTTGAATCCACGCTCCTGGCGAGCCAGGTTTGACAATGGCACTTTGAAAAGGAGGGCTTGTCGGAGCACGCAGGGGCACGTTTCTTTCAAAGGGTGATTCATGTGCTGCAGCCCCAGTGACTGTCCTGGTTTTACATGCTCCAGTGATGATGAATTAAAGCAGCAACAGGAGCACAGCCCACATCAGCTCTCACAGGCTCCTGCCTGCACTGTGAATTTCCTCTGCATCCCTTTATACATCAGCCCAAACTGTTTACCTCAGCGAGGAGCCATACAGGAGAGCATGGGATGAAAGCATACCAAGGGAAAGGAGCTACTGAATGGGAATCAAAGGAAAATCCCAAGGTAGCACATCCAAAACCAATGGAGATACTTTTCCACTCAGGCTCTGGTTAAATTGTTACATTTGAGACAAAAAAAATGGGTGAGATTCATGAGGATGATGACCATTCAGAGGGATAACAAGAACATCTGCAGCCACCTAAGACACAGGATGCTCACCCAAGGCAGGAGTAGGAGCCTGGCTCACAGCTCTGCTCCTGCCTAACAGGAGTCAGCCCACCTTTCACCAGTCAAGGCTCCTCATTTAGAAACGCATCACTCACCTAATTTTAGTTCTCACCTGTACAGGCAATTTTCAGGCAAAGCACCAGCAATCAAAAATGCACAGCAAATTAGAAGCTGTCTTTTAACAACGAGGGCAAAATGCTTTGCTGAAGGAGCATGGAAAGGAAGCTGGTGTTGTGCATGCTGCGATCCAACAAACGAGTTCCACTTGCAGTGGTGGCAAGCTGGTAACTTTCATGAGTATTAAAGGCAATTAAAGAAACAAACACTCTCCATCATTCCCCAGAGTGAGAGATATTATCATCTGTGGCTTTGTATTTTTACATAATCACAGTTTAAAGGAACATTTTTCCATATGTGGAAATTCCCTGTTTTCTCCTCCAAACGTTAACAAAATCCTTGCCGCTGGCTGGCTCCGCTCTCTCCGTGGCTCTCTGTTATGGCACTCCTGCTTGCCCCAAGGCCCCAGGGAGAAGAGATGGGCCCAAAACAAACGCCAGAGGTGAACGTGCTGGAGATCCAGTCCTACACCCTAACAACACACGTTCCCTCCGCTCGGGGTGCTTTTGAAAATTCCCCTCTTCCCAGTGTTGAAAAGGTTTTTGTGATCTCACAGACCTCCTCTTCCAGGCATCCCACTCCAGCGACGTGATCAAGCAGCACGTCCCACCCATCACCACGTGCCCATCACCCTGAAACCTCCTGGGGGAAGGAGTACGAAGGGCACAGCCGACCTGGGAAGCTCCACCTGTACCACTGGGGGGACACCTTGGGATCTGGATAATGATAACAGCTTCCTTCTCTGATCCAAGTAAGGGGTTGAGCTCAGCCTCCCTCCAGCAGGTCACACATGGGGCTTTGGCTCAGAGCTCAGCTGCTCTGCGGTGGTTTCATCCTCATCACTCTTCAACCCAATGGCCAAATTATTTGCCCCCTTGCTGGGGAGCAGGGCCAAGTACAGCAGGCATGGAGGGAGGCTCCTGCCTAGGGTGCACTGCTCAGGACACCTGTGTCATGTGCAAACACCTTTGCACAGCCAAGCTGTCTCACATACCCTACCAGAAGTGTCCACACGTGGTTGTCCATGTGTGCATCTGCACCCATTTCAGTCCAGCTGCAGTGGATATTCCCCACAGACAAGGTAGACATGCTCCTCCCTCATCTTCACACCGCTGGCCCCAGCACCCTTCGCACCGGGCGGTGATTCCTGGCTGGCTCGCGCAGCCTTTGCTCGATTTGTTTGTTTGTTTGCCGCGAGCGCTGTTTGTGTGCTGTTTGCCTGCTGAGCTTTTCTCTGCCTGCATTCAGTCTGTAGGCTGGGCTGCTCTGCTCTTGGACAGCATCTCACTCAGTTGCAAACCTGCAGAAGCTGCAGGAGCTGCCTGGTTCTCCTGGCAAGCCCCCAGCATGACCAGGACCATCCCTAGGTGGTGAGGTGAGGGTCTTGGGGCACCCTGAGCTCTCCCACCAGCCCACTGAAGCCCCAGCAGAGTTCCTCTACAAGCTGTAAACTTGATCACCAACCCTTGAAGCAACCAAGGTCTGCTTTTCTGGTGGCAGCAGGGGAAAGTCTAACGGCATCAGCACACTGAGTGGAGGCAAAATATCATCTAGTTCCAAGTACCCTGCCATAAGGCCATGCCACACATTAGATCAGGTTGCTCAAGGGCTCATGGGCCCCATCCACCCTTGAACATTTCCAAGGATAAGACATCCACAACCTCTCTGAACAAGACACTTAAACCCACAAGGAAATCATCCAGGAAAGTCTGTCAATGAGGAGTCCATTTCAGGAGACACTTGGGACTGGACTTTGAAACCACTATCCTCTGGATCCAAACGGATTGTATCAAGACATGGGACTCCAGCCATGTGTCCAGGATCACTTAATGAAACAGGGCAAGAGTGAGGAACAGTCCCACCATCTCTCTGCCAAGCCATGCTGTGCTATTCATGAAATTCCTTGGGAAGGGGCTAAGTTCTGTGTTGTACTGACTGAACCATGCTGTGCTTTCACATTCTCTTGCATGCACATTCCCAGTTTTGTGTGAGGCAGACAAGAAGACACCAAAGCTTTGAAGTCTGTCTAAGATCAAGGCAGTTATTGCTGTTATTTTCCATTTGGCGAGACTTTGAGGACCTATGGGTCCTCCCAAATATGTTTTCTGGGAATGTTATCGTATTAGAAAACATTTAGATATAAAACGTCACCGCTCATGGGAAAATCTTGTTAACACAGAGCCACCAGCGGAAGCTCTACTTAAAAATTCCTTTCTGCTTGATAAAGGCTTTCCTTATCTAAACAGTGGTTTGGTGTCCTCCCCCTGTAGGCTGGTGTTGTGTCACGGAGTCAGGGAAGCCTCTTCCTGGCAGGCAGAAGAGGAAAGTCTAGATGAGCTGCCTTTCATGCCATTGTTTTGGTGGCTGGAGCCCGTAGGTTCTTGTTCATTTTCACTGCCAGGGGAACTGCTTGGACTGCTCTGTCTAAGCCAAGCTGCTGCTCTGGTACTGGACCCCCTGGCCATGCACACACCCGCATCCTGGAGGCATCATCAGACACTCTTCCCATGTCTCCTTCCTCTTTCGCTCCTCTTCTTCCTTTATCAAAATCAAACCAACCTGGATACTGATCATCTATGTTCACACTCATCCAGCCACACAGGGCTACACAAAGCTGCTGCTATTTGATTTTATTTCTAATCTCTTGTCACTTTTTGGACCAAATCCATTTAAGCCTCTTTTAAATAGTTCAGGGACCATCAAGGACTGCTCCCCAGCTTTGTTCCTGCTTGTGCTCTGCCTGTTTCAAGCACTTTTATATCTTTGCCCTTTTTTACCATTTCTGCTCTTGTCAAGCATTGCCTACAGCAAAATCTTGCATCCTCTCAACTCTGATGGGCACCTTTGCAGAGCAAGGATCTCACTGGCTCCCTACATGAACTTGATGGTCCATTAACTTTAGCCGCAGGGACTCTAGCAAGGATGACCATATTCCTGAGCACCTCCCAGCTTTCCATTTGGGATGGAGATTTCAGGGCTTGCAAGTTGCGAGGTGAGCGGGTTCCCTCCCAGGAAGTGAGATGTCACTTAGCCCAGGAAGAACTGCCAGAACCAGGTGTCCAAGGTTTCCCAAACCCACATCAGGGGTTCTGAACGCCCATTCCAGGATGTCTGGATCTCAAGCTCAAGCCTGGAGCTGGAGGTCTGGTAGCTTCCAAGGGAAGTAACTGTATAGGGTGGGAGAGGGGAAGTCCTGGGTTTTTTAGGCTCCTGGCTTGCAACAGAGAGGCTGAAAGCCCAGAGGTAGGTTTGCCTCTCCACCCTTGGCCTACATGCCTAGGCCTCTGCTTCTGGTCCAGGAAAGCTTGCTGAAGCTTAGCAAGAGGGAATACCTGAGGATGAGCAATTCAGCATGTTCCTACAGTGCTCCACTTGCAGTGTCCTGTGGCTGCGGCCGCTGTGATCCTGACCTGGGGGCTGAAGGCACCGAATTAACCTGGATTCCCTGTGTGCACCTACAGTGTCCAACCTGGCAGGAATCTCCAGGACTGAGCCCAAGACCCTCACCCAACCCGCCCTATATGAACCACTGCTGTTGAGGAACCTCAGTGCACAGACATGGCAGCTCCCATCGAATCCAGCTTGTCCATGGCATGGGAATACCTGCAACCCTCACCCCAGACTGGATCACTGATGCCTTTTTTAGCCTTTCTCACTCCTCCTCTTCCTCAGTCTCGCTGAGCTGCAAAAGGTGAGTCCCTGCCACAGCTGAAGGATTCCCTGCAAAGCATTGCTTGCATTTTTGATTCTGCAGTTCAGAGCCCTTGAAAGAGCCCTGCAGCCACTTAGCTCATGATGATGACTGATACCAAACACTGCTTCCTCTTATTGCAAGCAAGTAAAAATAAACAACATCCTACTGTACCCACCTCTATCCAAGAAAGCACGGTAACCCGTATTTATAGATAAACAGAGATACATTGCCTGCTGGGGTCTGCTGCAATGAATTTAGACCTGAAGATTGAAAATCCAATTGTGTTTATAAATCAGCTGTGACATGCCAGTGTCATGTCATCAGCAGAAGGCAAAGGGCATGTTTACTACAAGCAAAGGCACACGCTACAGTTATATGCATAAGCAAGTTTCTGCGCAGACAGGTTATTTTTTGCATAGTGGTTTTTTGATTTTTACATGACTTGAGGATAATGCTCTAGGAGCCTTCTTTTTTTTTGCTTATGCAATTTTTTTTTATGGTAACATTGTTTTTTCCCCTTTTGTGATTGACTGGAGGTTTTGTTAGGTTTTGTTTTTCTTAATGTTCTGAAGAATGTTTGTGCTTTTTTTGGCACCTTATTACAGACCTCAAAAAACCTGACTAAACCCCTGGCTGCTTCTAAAGCTCCTGCCAAAGGAATTCATGCTTCTCTAAATTTGCTGTTCACATTTCTCGTTCCAACTGATATTTTTAATTATAAATATGGTTACTAAGAATAACTGTTTACCACCTCTGTCAGCTCCAGTCTTTTGTTTGGAATCAGATCTCATCCTTGGGTTACCTGTTTGTCTTGAACAAAAGTCAGCACTATGTGCAGACTCTGTGGGGAGAAGTTGTCTGGTGTCCTTAGGATGTGCAGTCATGGGCCAGTCCGAGGGCTGGCATGTCACAGATTCCTATCTGTCTGAGATCTCGAAGGTGCCGTGATTTACATGGCTAAACCCAGGCTTTCCCAATCCCAAATCCCTCTCCACGTATCACTTTGTTTCCCCTGATGCGTCTTGTCGCCAGCTCCACAGCCAGGCTTCCACATCCATCCCCTTCTATCACGCTAGCCAGGGGTTTTTAGCTGAGTTTTTCTTTTTTTTTTTCTTTTTTTTTTTATCCTCTAGACCAGGTCCTCTTATTAGATATGCCCTTTTCACTGACCCTGAATTATTGCTACCCATGGTCTTAGAAGAACAGTGCTGTTTGTTAGTCTAAGAGCACATGTGACTACCCTCTTCCTGGCCAACACCAGAGGTTGCACCAGAGATTTTCAGGCCAAAAACCAGGCATTTCAGCAAAAACTACAGGTTCTGAATGTGATCCCTGAGGTCAGAAGAGGACAAAGTGATCATCATCTATTTGGGGACCTGCCGGAAGACACTAATCAGAAAGACGTGCACAAATTTAGTCCAGAGCATGCAAGAGTTTCCCCGGGCAGAATCTAACCTCTGTCGGTGGCAAACATCCCATTCCCACTGCAACGGGGCTGCCAGCAGGAGCTGGGATTTTAAAGCCCGGGATTTTTACTCCAGCCCGTCTGGAGGGAGCGGAGCCTGACCGAGCCTGCCTGGCGGCGGCGGGGAGCGGGACGTTAATGGGGAAGGGCATCCCGGTCCATAGGGGTCTGGGCTGAAGGAAGGTTCCCAGCTCGGCGGCTCTTTAGGGTTTGCAACAATTTGCAGATTAGTGTTGGCACTTCCAAGGCTGGGCTGGCAGCGAGACCTTTAACCAAGACAGACAGATTCCCTGCTGTGGCACTGTTCAGCGGGCTTAAATGGAATAACGACGTCTCTCCAGCTTGGGTGATATTGGGTCAATCTTTTTCTGTTTCACTGTGTTTCCTCCCCCCTCCCCATCCCCATCTCCATCCTCCCCCCGCCGCAGGTCACGGCGCAGCCCGGGCTGTCGGGAGGGTGCGCGCTGCCGCTCCTCTGCCTCTGTGCTTCGGGAGCTTGGGCAGGGGGGGGATCATTTTTATAACTCTTTGTACCAACGCAAGCAGAGCTAATGGTAAAAAGGCAATCAAATCTTCTGCTCCAAGGCATAAGCTGGTTGCCTGCAGGGTCATGGAGGAATTTTGCCCTCCCTTCTCCCCTGGGTTTGGAGGCTGCTCAGCTTGTGCCTCACCCTTAAAAACTCTCTTGTTCTTGTAACTCGTCCTTATTTTTGCTGTGAAAAATGACAGAGGGAATGATAGGTACTTATGGAGTCCACAAGGAAGGTCCCCATTAACACCCACAGCAAGTGGGGCTGGGACAGCTGCTCATGGCTTTGCTGGACCTTGGGGCAAAGCATCAGGCTGCCTTTCCCCCGGGGGTTTTTGACTGCCTCCCTCTGATGTGTTCTCCCTCCATGGCGCAGTGGGGGTTTTCTGCCTTTAGGTCCTTTCTTTTCAACTCCAAATCCCTATAGGTGTTGGATTTACTCAGACTAAAACTTGATGAGTGCCTCTTGGGTGGAAGCCTTGGGGTGGGAGACACCCCAGCACCCCAGCAGCCCAACCTGACCCCCTTCCCTCGCCTTAGCTTGGTCAAGGCAATCCAGCAAGACACTCGGCAAAAATGCAAGCAGGCACAAGCCGAGAAACAACCGTTGGGAAGGCAGGAGTTCAGAGGTAAGCCGGCTGTCCTCGGGTAACAAACTCCGGGCCACCCACATCAGAGCGCCAACCTCAGCTCCCTCCCAGCAGAAATGACCAGGGGCAAATCTCAAAGGCAGAGCCAAGGCGCAAGACACACACACACACACACACACACACACAGAGAGAGAGCCCTATCGGCACGGCCTCGCAGGGCAAGAGCCAGCATCAAAGGCATCGCGGCCTCTTCTCCCGAGCCCGGCTGTGCCGCAGCCCCAGGATGCCGTGCCGGGGAGGATGAAGGTGCGGGGTGGCTTCACCCAGGACCCCTCCTGGCTCTCGGCACCGTCCCTTTCCCACCCAGCCCCATGGAGGGGTAAACCCACTGCAGCTGCCTCCCACGAGAAAGAAAACACGCACTCCAAAAAAAAAGAGAAGGAAAATTTCTTTTTTTTTTTCTGTTGCATTCCAAAACCAATAATTAAATTTAAAAAAATAACCCGACAACAATTAACGCAAATTAAGTGTGAGGTCTAAGCTACCGGCAGAAGTCTGATTTGAAAAGAGCAAAGCAAGCAGTTCTGTTTGGGAGCTCTGATAGTTTGATAATTTGTCTCGTACAGATGGTCAGAGCGAGGGAAGGAGGGAGGGAAAGTAGGTGAGAAAACACAGCTAATGTGGGGTGTGAGCCACAGATTCCATGAGACCCTCTGGAGGTGGCACAGGGGTTACAGCAGCACTTTCCCCCTCACAGTTTGCACCAAAGGAGCATTTGGGTGCCTGTGGCTTCTCCACCTTCTCCACCTTCTCCAGTATGCTCAAAACCTTGCCCAAAATAATGCAACCTCGCCCCAGAATCAGAGAGCTCTCAGACCAAGAGGGGCAGGGAGAAATGTGCAGGAGATTCTGTGTTCATGGGTGTGATAGCACCATCCATCCCTGCTAAGCATCTTTCTGAGGTATCCTCTTTTCCAGGGTGAAAATCCCACTTTCCCTTCCCAATCCTGCCCATCTGCTCTCCTACCCTCCTCAGGGAAGTTTGGTACCTTTGAGTTCCCAGCCAAAACAAGGGTCCTACCAACACACAGCTGTGTCCCTCTGGGCTACAGCCTCCAGCTCATTCCTTTGGCAAGGGGGAACTCCCTGTCACTTGAGGCACATTTGTGTCTCCCTCAAGGGATAGTCAGAGTGGCTTGTGCTGCCAGCCCACAAAATGCATCACCGGGCTCCAGACCTTCTCCCAGGGGATAAAACCCCACAGTCTGTCCCTGAGGTCAACATTTTTAAAGAATCCCTAAATTGTTCTTATTTCTGGTTTAGCTGGGTCTGTTTGTTTGCCCGAAATCCTGTTCTGTCTGGGGAGAGGGAGGACTGAAAAGTGCCCTTTTCCCTCCTTGAATGTCTTTCACTGGGCAGTCACAGAACCCGCAATGTCCAGCATCCCATTCTCTTGGGGTTTCAGCTTTCGGGGATGACCCTAAAGGAGGGAGCGGATATTTTGGGCTAACCTGTGGGGCGGGGGCAGCAAGCTGTCCCAGAGCTGCCAGCTGCTTCCCCCCACCCCCCCCCTGAGCTGCGCAGCCCCCTC
>VZRZ01002575.1:432873-499830 GCA_013398175.1 Climacteris rufus
CGCGGCGCAGCCTGCCCAGGGCTGGCAGGGCTGCGCCTCCAGAGAGACATCAAAGTCTCCCCTGGAATGTGTGTGGCTCTGCCGCGCTGCGAGAGAGATACGGAGCCAGGGATCATGAAAGAGATACTGCGATGGTTATCGCCCCATCAAATCAAGGGGAAGCTGAGCGTCAGGCTTGCCAACAATACCTGTTATTGTTCCTCCCCTGTGCGGCACTTTATTAAGCGCTATAATCATTTTAATATTCATGCAATCTCCGCAGCCATTCCGCCCCCCTCCCCTTCTCCTCCTCTTTGCTTTTCAACATATTCCACATTGGAAAGTGCCTTTCTTGCATTTCCTGGGAACTGGCTTTCCCTGCGGGCAGCAGGTGTTTCAGTCCGCAGCACCCAGGCAACGTCCCTCTCCGCACCGGGAAAAGGGGATTTTCTCTTGGTCTTTTGCTACGCTCCCCCTCCATCCCCCCACTCCTTCCATCCACCACCGCCCCCTTTTCCTTCAAGTAAAAGCTAATTAAACACCACCCTGCTCAAATGATGGCATTGTTTCACTACCAGTGCAAGAGAGGAGCTTGAAGTCCTTGGCCACGCAGGGCTCCCACTCTGGCGGGGTGTGCGCTCCCGGGAAATCTCCTCCATCTCCAGGTGGCTCAGGAGTGGTCTGAGGGTGTCCCAGCATGGACTCTGTTAGGCAGATGCTTTACACTGGGTGTGCTTGGGGCTGGAGTTTGTACCAGCCAGCCTCGGGATGAGCAATCCAGGCACAACAGGGAGATTCCTTTGCCCGTCCTTCATAGGCTCTCCAGACTGCATTCCTCAGCTCCAAGGATAAAGCTGGCTGTGGGGTGGGTCTGAGTGTGGGTACCCCAGAAATCATAAAATCACAGAATGGTTTGGGGTGGAAGGGGCCTCAAAGATCATTCAATTCCAATCCCCCTGCCAAGGGCAGGAACACCATTCACTAGACCAGGTCACTCAAAGCCCCATCCAACCTGACCTTGTACACTTCCAAAGATGGATCAGATGAAACTTCTCTGGACAACCTGTGCCAGGGTCTCACCACCCTCACAGCAAAGAATTTCTTCCTCACCTCTAATCTAAACCTGCCTTCAGTCAATTAGAAGCCATTGCTCCTTGTTTTACACTACATGCCCTTGCAGAACATCCCTCTCCAGCTCTCTTGTAGCCCTTTTAAGTACTGAAAGGTGCTAGAAGGTCTCCCCAAAGCTTCTCCAGGCTGAACACTTCCAGCTCTCTCAGCCTGTCTCCACAGCAGAGATGTTCCAGCCCTCTCAGCATCTTTGTGTACTTCCTTCAACAGGTCCACATCCTTCTGATGCCAGGCACTCCAGAGCTAACCTGGTCCCACTGCTCCTCAGGATCAGGATAGGCCAATTTCCAGCCAAACCATCACCCAAAACCCAGCAAAAAAATCTATGTTTCATCATCTCCATCCTCTTGCCCCATCCCTGGACTGCATCCCTGGTGGCAGCTTGTCACAGCATCTTTGTTGTGGGTAGTGACCATCATGCTCCACACAACAGGTTCAAGTGGCAGGATGTTTATTCAGGGATTACAGCCCTAAGAAATACCTATGACATGGAGATTTATTTTGTGGTGTCCCATCCATTCTGGGCTGGTCACTGTTTTCTCGGGTGTGGATCCCTGTCACCGGATCCCTGGGAATAGCACTATGGTCCACCAGCTGTAAGTCCTTGAGAAAACAGCAAATTTGGGGATTGTTTTGTGGGCAAATACTGCAAAAACCTCCTTCAAATAGCTGTGTGAGGGATTAGCTGCAGATAAGGAAGGAGAAGTGTTGCAACTGGCAGGCAAAGGCTGCTGCTGAGAATATCAGGATTGATTTGGAGAGGACGGTCCAAGCCTGATGCTGTGTTGCTTCACCCCTCTCCTGGAGCCTCATAGTGTTGCTTTCCTCCTCCTTGGCCCAGTTGTGATCCACCACAAAAAACGGAGCCACATCATGCACTTTCCCCAGAGACCCCATCCCACCACAACTGGTGACAGGGTGAGGGACACTTCAGCCAAAAGCAAAGCCCAACAGCAGCACCTCCACCTGGCTTCCAGTTCCACACAGAGCCCGATGTTTCTCCCAAAGTTTACTTTCATTTTGAGGCACCTAAATTAATTTTTAAACTCCTTCCTCAGTTTAGTTAACCGAGTGTTTTCACTTGTAAATGAGATGGGGAAAAGGTACCTCTGAAATCATTAGAGTGAAATTAAAATTTAAAAAAAGGCACGGTGGGATAATTGCCCAAATTCCCCCAAGTAACTTGGGATCCCTTCCAAACCCAGCTTTTTGGTTACCATATTTGAGTAAAACGGTTACCATATTTGAGTAAAACCTTCCCGTGTTAGGGGTATTCAGAGCACCTGTGGCAAAGGGCACTGGGTACACTCAGAGCCCTGTGGCAGCGATGGAAGGGTGCAGAGGGGACCCAAGAGCTGCCAAGAGACAGGTGAGGGGACAGCAGAGCCCTGGCTGGACCAGGGGGAGGTGGCCATGGACCACACTCCAGGGAAAGGCTTAGGGTAACCCATCCCAAAACCAGACAGAACTTCAAAGTGGGTCAGTTTTTGGTCTGAGGAAATTGTCCCACTCTTGTCTGTCCAGGCAAAGCCCCCTTTCCAGCGGCTGCTCTGAACCCAGTACCGAGCCCATCCCAGTGTGGAGCAGGGGTGCAGGACGTGGCCCCAGCTCCCTCAGCTGCAGCTGAGGTATGCACAGCTGGGGCTCCCTGGCAGGGCTCTGCGCTGCTGTGGAGTTCCCCCGAGTTCAAAGCTCTGCTGCTGACTTTGTACCCCGCTGGAAATCACTTCCCCTCGCCGCCTTCCGGGTGAGATTTCATAGCTGCAGGAGAGAGGCCTTTTCATCACTTGGCCTCAACCTTTCTTTTCTTTCTCCCTCCACCTCATTTTCTTTTTTTGGTAACAATATCCTATACAGAAAGGAAACAAACAAATTAACCACTGGGTCTCCAGACTGAGACAGCCTCACCCACGCACAGCAGCCGTCGCCCTTGATCCCCGAAGCACTGCATCCCCTGCACCATCCCACGGGCACGGCAGAGCCTGTGGGGGCAGAGGGGGTTTAGCAGCTGTGTGGAGCCCCGTGAGCCCCACAGCAGAGCTCAGGGTCAGGAGGGGACAGCTTTGCTGGGGCAGATGGGTTCAACTCAGGGCTTGGCATCAAGGGTCGGGGATCTGAAAGGCTGGCGTGCAAACATGCCTCTGCTTTGGTCTCCTTCTCCTGCAGGGATTCTCTTGGGAGCATTGAGGTTATTGGGTCTTTTTCCTTAGAAGGGAACATGAGCAATGCTGGGGTACCTGAGGATTCCTGTGATGGTCACACCTTGTGTCTGGTTGCAAACCAGCACTAACCTTAAGGGACACCAGCGGGTGCTTGGTGCCCTGTGTCCTGCTGCCCACCCCAGGCATTAGCAAAAGCCACTTGCAAGGCACAAGCCATCTACAGGCAAGTCTCTTAAAATTGCCACCAAAGCCAGGCACAGCCACCAGAGAGACAAGAGACACTCAGAAACCCTCACACCCCAGTGGAGATCAGGTGTGGGGTTTCAGGAGAGTGTTCAGGGATATTCCACAAGCCACCATAAAGAGCTTGAGACAGGGCATAGCTGAGAGATTGACAGGCAAAGCTGAGGCCTGACCAGGCAAGGTGACAGGAGAGGAGTGTTTTGCCCCAGATATAGAATCATAGAATCATTTATGTTGGAAAATATCTTCAAGATCATCAGGTCCAACCATCTCCCAGCACCGCCAAGGCCACCACTAAACCACATCCCCAAGTGCCACATCCACATGCCTTTTAAATCCCTCCAGGAATGGTGACTCCACCACTGTCCTGGGCACCCTGTTCCAATGCTTGACAAACCTTTGAAGAAATTTGTCTTAATATCCAATCTAAACCTCCCCTGGCACAACTTGAGGCCATTTCCTCTTGTCCTCTGATGCAAAACACCTGATGATTCCCCCAGTGCTCTTGTCCCTCCATGCACAGCACCCCATGGGGCAGGTAGGCTTGGTTGGGATGGGGTCTCTGCTAGAAGGACTTAGCTATGCTGGGATGTTGTGGATGTCCCAGACTCAGCACAAGTCTCAGGGGTGACAGTGGAGGCATGAAGTAGAGAAGGAAATCCATGCAAGCACACAAATGAAGCTGGGATTTGGGAATATACCCATTTTTCTTCCTTGTCAGCTGGTAAACAGCTGCTGTCTATCTTAAAGCCTTTAGCCTAGCAGAAAAAGCAACTTAACTTTTGAAAAGGTGAGTAGAGAAGAGATGTCTGACCCTGAATGAAGGAGTGTAGGATATGGGCCATGACTCCTGAACTGTTTTAAAGGGAAAAACGAAGCACTGCCACTGTCATGCTGGGCACCTCACAAGGTACAAATCATCTGAGCACCAAGTCGCACAGTTGTGTGGCCACCAAATATTTCAAGACACAAGACCAAATTTTGCTAATTGCTGGATGACCTAAATCCCCTTCCTAAATTTGAAGTGATAGAAATCTAATATTTAACCAACAGAACAAAGCAGCCTAATTTTATTCTGGGCCACATGGTCACACTCACAGCTTATAGTAAATAGGGAAGGCAGGAAACTTAGAGGATAACAATCGTGTTCAGGGGTTAGGGAATTGTTAGGAGCTGTTTTGCCAAGATAAGCTTTCTGACATCCACCTCTGCTTCTGTCAAACCCAGGAGGTTGTGAGCGTGGTAAGAAGTTGGCATGGTTTGGTTTTGTTAAAAGACTTTCTTGAGTTTACCAAATGGACTTTCAGCAAAGATTGATTTTGCAGTGGTGATAATTGTCTGCAAATGCCCTATAGCATCTTAAATAACTGTTGCATGGCTATTTGGGGAGAGAATTCCAGAAGTTATTTCACTATTTTTGTCTATAGTCTATCCATTTATCTATTTATCTGTCTATTTTCACCTATTTTATAAAAAAACAGCACTGGTTTTATACAAGCAGCACATTTTATACAAATCCAGGCAGACTGCTATTCCTGCTGCTGTTCAGCTGAGTTTGATGGGAGCCACGACTTCCTGAGAGTCACTTTAGGGCTCATGATCAACAAACAGCCTAATGGGGATTTACCGAATTACAGCTCGTTAGCAGAGCTGCATCAGGTTACCATAAACAGGGTAATTCAGCCCAAACCTCTCTCTCTGAAGGATTTACCACTCACTGGGACTCTGCATCACTCTGGCCCTCCTCATCCTCTTCAGGATGGAGCCACAGGAGCAAACTTTCCTCCCTGAAGAGCTCAGGTCATGTGGGAAAACCGCACAGAGCGTGGAGGGATCTTGACATACAAATGTGTGGCGCCTCTTCAAAGCTCCAGCACAGGAGCTGTTTACACTGTAAATAAACAGACACAAGTAGCGGGTGCAATCCTTTTCCTCATGCCCCACTCTCCTGGGAAAGAAAGGCAGCTCCAGAGGTTCTGTGCCCAAGTGCAACAGCAGAAAATTCCTCCTCTTTTTGTTTATGGGGTGGCAGTGGAAGGGGTCCTCTGAAATAAACTGGGCAAAAATTGGCCGAGGAGGCTGGAAACAGTGAAATAGCAGGATTTCATTTTATTCAGCAAGTTGTCAGAGGAGGCACACAAAGGTGATGATGGATTGGCTCCTGCCATCCCGTGCCCAGGCACATCTGGCTTCCCTGCTGGTATGGTCAGTGCTGAGGAGCACTGGGAAACAAGGATAATTCAGGTCCATCTCTCCCAAAGGACTGGCTTCCAGGAGGGAAAAAGCAAACTTCAGATGAGCAACAAGTGAATCATTTGCTCCTGTCTGATTATTAAAAGAAAATCCAGACTGGGATGACAGGTTTAGTGAGTATGAGAGTTACTGCTGTAGGCTCCAGGCTGCAGCTTCCCAGCTTTTGCCCATGTTGTCAGGGGGTCCTGCATGTAGGACCCCAAAAAGCAGCCCTAAGCGAAAAGTTCTTCCCCAGACTGAATGGGCAGAGGAAGAAGGAAGGGAAGAAAAAGGCCTTGTCTTAGTGGTGGGGAATCTGGAGCAGAGCAGAGCAGCATCCCCCCCTGGGGAAAGCAAATGGGCACCCACCTGCTGTCCTGAGCACCCTGGTGAGAAGACAAGAACAGGGGCATTGACAGCTGCTGTCTGAGGTGTGTAGAAGATCTCCTGTGGGTGACCCTTTCAGCTATGGAACAGCTCTGTGACATTTCTCCAGGCTTTCAGACCTACCAGACCTTTCACCTTGGCCAGCCAGCACTCTGGCATCAGGCACTGGAGGAGGGAAGCAGAGCATACCTTGCCACAAAAGCAGGATGAGACCTTCCTATGGCCAGGGATGTTCAGCAGCCTTTGGAGCCGTGTGCTCATAGAAAGGTGAGGAGCAGCTCTGCAGGATCCGGCAGCACCTGGTGGGTTGGGTGGCACTGGCTGGAGCAGCAGCCTTGCATCACCTCTTGGCTTTCAGCCTCCAAGTGCACTTCCTCCTCCTGTCCATCCCTGTGGGATTAAACTTTCCTCTGCCAGGTGTTCTGTGGTTGGGGTAGGGCTTGGGTAGGCTTGGTAATGGTGGATGAGAGAGCTTCAAAATAACCCAGGGTGTGGGCACCTCTCTGGCAGTCACGTTGCAGAAGGGCCTGGCTTGTCCAAACCTGTGCTTGGTGTCCTTGGCCCTCAGTGCTGGGGACCTCTGTGGTGATGGAGTCAGCTGCAGGTCCCCTCATGGTGGCCAAGCCTGGGAGGCTCCTCAAGGACCAAGACTTTCCCATGGTGCATGGCAAAGCCACCCTTTGCATGTCTCCAAACAGCAAAGTTTTGGGTCAGGCTTCCCTGGGGTTGGCTGTCAAGCCTTGGAGAGCAGAGGTTGGACTAGACAATCTCCAGAGAACTCCTTCCACCTGAATGATCCCACAATCTGAGGAGTTTCTCCGTGATTGCAGGACCAGCTAGATGCACATCAAATGCTGTTCTGTAATGAAGCCGTATCCAAAATTCCTCCAGAGAGGGCTTGGGTCTGGATGTAATGACACCACTGTCCCAACCAGTCCAACAGGATCCTGTTGTAAAACAAAAATTACATGATAGAAGTATGAGAGAGTGGATGCCCAGATCCGTGGATGGGCTTTCAGCAGGAATCAGGCATCGTTGTCTCTCCAGGCATAAGAGGTTGCCTGGCCAAGCCAGTAGGTCACGACATGGGTGTCCCAGCACCCTGTCCATGCAGTACCTGTCCTCCAACCAGGCTCCAACCATGCCCATCCCCATCCTTGGGTGTTTATTTCCTAATGTTCTCGCTCTTGCCCCAAACTAAGGAGGCCAATTCACAGCATCTCACCTGGGTGACTAAAGCTGTCCAGAGGATGAGGTGAGTTGAGACTCTGTGTTCCTGCCATGGGAAGAGGGGAGACATGGCAGGATGATGGTACAGCTGGGACACTGGAGGTGGCTGCTCCTGCTGCCTTGGGTGGATGAGAGGCACAGGGACAGGCAGTGAGAGGTGCAGTGGAGAGGATGCCCAGCCCCTGGCTCCCACCTGCCATCAGCACCACGGACCCTGCAGCTGAGGGCTGGGGGCCTTTCACCAACTGAGTACCCAAGTTCTCTCACTGCTGAGGCCTCTATGTCCCACAGTGTCTACCTCCCCACTGACAAGGGAGCACTAGTGATGAGATCCCATGTGTTTTTGTTTGTGCTTTCTTTGCTGAGATAATTGCCAGCAAACACCGTAGCTTGATAAGCAAAACATTGGCAAGATGCAATTTCTAAAGCATCTTTAGCTAAATTTGTAGCGGTTGTCTCCAATTTGCAGCCCTGTTTGTGTCTGTGAAGAAGACACACACTTTCTCAGCTACTTTCTCATGTTCCCACTTGCCTTGCACAGCCATGGAGGTAGAAGGAGGATTCCCCTTGCTTTATGCATCTTGGCTTCGACTGAATAGCTTCCAGTTACCTTGAAACCTAATCTTCTTTTGAACTCTTTTTAAGTCAGTTGCATTCTTGGAAGGAGATGAGCCTGCGAACTTGTATCATCTGATGAGAGAGATAAGAGCCCTGCAGAACCTACGCCCAGTGGCAGGCACAAGCCAGAAAACATCTGCACCTGCTCACATGGAAAAAGCACGCGGGTTTGAGAGGAGGCGATTTGCCTTTCATGAGTTTGGGGATGTTTATTCCATTGAGAAAGCTTCTCTGAGATGTCCTGGCTGCCTGTTTTGGGAAAACTGCCCATTGGTCCTAAGTGAGCTCTGGGACATGCTGCAAGAGAAGATGGTGCTGGATGTCTCTAGATGAAGATGATCTTTGCAATTTGGTTTTTTGGGTGGTGTGGTGCTGTGTTTCACAGCTGGTAAAAGAGGCTTATGGAAAGAAGATGAAAACCTTGCCACTCCTTAGATCCATGACTCCCAAATTATCTTCTTCCTCTTGCCCTAAAGAAGAGTTTGAGCAACAAGATGTGCTAAAAATTCAGCATTGTCTTCCTTGCCAGTCTAGTTTCCAGTGGCAGCAGCTGCCCATGTCCACCAGAGGCCATGAAAAGATTCCAAAGGTCACATCATTCCTGAACATCACATGGTAGTGACCGGGGGAGGGGGGGGGGGGGCGGCTATAGAACTCCATTGTCCCTATGCCCCAATTTTTGGATTAAGGCATGACTTTTGGATAGTCTGACTGGTTTTCTGCACTGATGTACATCCCTATTGGGTCCAAGTGTCTCTGATGAGTGTCTGAGCTCCCAGATGCATATCCAAGGGTTTGATGTTCAGCTCTTCTCTTTCCCATGGAGCCAGCTCTGCTGTTGGCTTTGCATTAGCAAAGTTCTTACCACTAAGAACTGAACCCCAGGAAGCAAGCAAGAACAGGCAGGGACTAGGGAGAGAGACAACCAGATCTGCTTGCTCTCATTCATTCCTCCACCCAAACTGTCCATGAGATCAAATGGTGGCCACTGCCTTTGGTATCTGCCATGGAGCAGAAGAGCATCAAAAGAGGGGAGGGCTGGAGAAGGGACAAAAGCTGCTGCCTGTGACATCAGGGCTGGATGCTGAGCATGGAGCAACCAACCTCCCCAAGGGCGAAGATCTGGGCCCTTGGGACTCCTGCGGGGAGCTGGGGTGATGCCACCCTTTTCATGTGCTTTTTGTGCTCCTCCATGGCTTCTTGGATCCCCAGCTTCAAACACAGCTGCTTATCTCCCTGCATTACTCAGGGCTTCCCTACGTGTGCTCTAATGCATCTTCAAAGCGCAGCGCTCGCCACAGTGAACAGACCGGTTGATTCAATTAGAGAGACTTCTAATCAACAATGGTAGTGACTGCAAGGGCTGGGGAGACGATTTGGGGTAGCTGGGAATAAAATTGCCCTAAAATTGCTCACTGTCAGAGCCATCCAAGGTGATACCTGTAACAACTCAGAAGCCCTCTGCAAGGTCTCACCCTCACAGAAGCAGAGGAGCCTCTGCAAGAGCAGACGTGTACTAATGGGTTTTCCTTTTTTAGTAGTGTTATTCCCACTGGGATATTAAAGAGCTACCCCAGAGCATCTGGGCAAACAGCTAATTCCCCCGAAACCCAGGGCGGTTCATCAGCCCAATATGTTGGCTCTGAGTCGTTCTCAACACTCTGAATGCCAGATGCGGGTTTCAAATTGTAACAGCAGGGGCGAGCAAGAGGAAACAACCAGCCCTTTTCACTCTCAGAATTCCTTTGTTAATTAAAAAAAGGGCAAAAAAGCGGTAAAAATCTAAATTCTGGGTCCAGAGGGTGTGGGCAGAGAGTCAGCTGGAGCAAACCTGGGCTCTTGGTCTGGAGAACCCTGTGGCTATTGGAGAAGTTTTTCCCTTTGTATCCTGCATTTTTTGAGTCATGGCATTGCTGTCTATTTCACCTTGCTCTCCGCCACGGTGGGATGACATCAGGGCCCCCCAATGACTGGAAAAGAGCCTCTTTGTCAAGCAACCCAACTGGAATCCTACCAGTACTCGCTGGTCACATGGCGGGTTTTGGGGCTATGGGAAAGAGGGCGAGTGGGAGTGGGGCCGCCGGCTGCCAGAACAGTTCCTAGGGCCCACAGCCCGCTGCTGCCCACATCTGAGGAGCTGCTGGGAAGGCGAGCGGGGAGGAGGGAGCCGCGGACCAGATGCGTTGCTCCGGTAGGCCGTCTCCAGCCTGCAGGCCCCGGGGAAGGCGCGCCCGCACCGGCGCTCCCGGCGGTTGCTCTTTGATAGGTGCCGTGGAGGAGCGAGATGGTGCATCGGGGAGAGGGAGATCCAGTCCGGGAAGTCGTGTCTATCTTTGTTCTCCTCCTACCTGATTGCGGGATGACTCATCCCCTTCAAACCAGCGAGGCTATTTCTGACACGAGGTGCTACTTGGCGTGAGTAAAGATGGAAAAGCCTGCCCCATAACTTGGATGATAAAAAGGATAATAATTATGCTTTATATAGCAGACTTACAAATAATGGCTTGCTTCTTTGGCTGTTCAAGACCACACACGCTTTTTTTTTTTTTTTTTTTNNNACACCCACGTTTTTTTTTTTTTTTTTTCAGGGGGAGAGGTGTGGGGGGTTAATTTGGGACTTTTTTAGCTGGAACGGGAGATCTGTGTGGTCCCGTAGGCTCCTGTATAATAATTCTTTTAGTTTAATATCTTTTGATCTCCTCTAAGTTATTCATCAGCCCTGAATAACACACTCGTTGACAGTCAGAACTTTTTATTGGTGAAATGGTGCTTCGTTTCACCTTCAAACAAAAGCAGACTTGATGCTGTGCCTTCCCAGTTACTGCAGGAACCCATGGGCAGGTGTCAGGTATGTTAGGAGAAATGGGATACTCAGTGGAGACAGGAAGGAACAGGGGGAAGAAAAAGGAGCAAGGTTGACAAAGAAATTTACAAAGGAACAAAAAGGAAAAGCTGTCCAAAAAAGATGAGAGGCACTGGAAAGGGAACACCCAGTAACAATTTTGGGGTTTTTTTACACATTTAAATACAAATAAAAGGGGAAATAAGGGCTGAAGTGAGGAACAGGTAAAGGGAACTTAGTTCAAGTAATCCCAAGATATCTAGCGACTTTCTGCTCTGAATGTCCACAGGGATCATACCTTAGACAGAAGGGAAAAATGAGTCTGCAGGAGAAAGTACTCATGGTTGAGGAAGTGGGTTGAGATGCTCAAGTCCAGGAAACCAGATTGTCTTATCCTGCAAAAGCTGTCATGTTGGGGAAGGCACAACTGAAGACCCCTCCAACTGAAGAACAGCCCAGGCTCCCTATATTTGAGAAGGGAGGAAAGTGGTCTGTCCAGCTAAACCCTCTGACCTGGGAGCAACAGCATGGCAAGTGCCAGAACATCTCCCAAACACCAGGAGGGACTGTACATTTTTACAGTGTACATGTTTTGAGACTTGAAAATTGCTGTAAGACTTTGAAGTGGCACACAGGGCATGACAAGATCCTCTGGAGATGATGGATGCTGCTGTGAGCTGGGAGGGAGCAGCTACCCAGCTGAGAGCAAGGAAGCAGTGACCTGTGCAGAAAAGATCAGCTTAAGGGACATCACTGATGGGGCTCCCTAAGGATCTGTGCTGGAAATAATTTCACATCTTCCCTGGTGACTTCAGCACAAAAAGCAACAGCATCTTGATGAATCAGCTGAGCTCCAACAGGGGAACAAGGAAAGGCATAACCAGTCTGGAAAAACACATGAATAACAATCTTAAACACTGTCTTACTCCAACACCAATGACACCAGAAGTGGGGTGGCATTGAAGAGTGCAGAAGGCAAGGTGACACACTTAGGGTGGCATTCATCTGACCTTGCATTAGCCATCTGAGAATAGTCCAAACCCATTCTGTAGCCGCAGAAAAAGGCAGGTCCAGAAATTAAGTTTTCCAGTAGGAAGCAGCAATAACAGCTGTTGTCACACATACACAATGTATAACATCATACACAACATATAACATCATGCAAGCAGCGTAGAAGGAAAAAAAACCCGATGTTTGTTCTCATATGTGGTTGTCCCCACGGAGAGGCACATGCCATGCAGGAGAGGGCACATGGCAGGGTGCAATCACAGTGACAGGGAGCTCCAAGGACATCGCCAGTGTCTCTGCAACACCTGCTTGGGAAGAGACGGTCACACAACGGTGCTGGCCAACCCTGGGACATGGAAGTGTGGGACACCACAGCAGTACAGCCAGGAGCTGGCTACCCCAGGTGGTGGCCAGGAGATGGCTAACCAGCTTGGGGTTGGCTGCTGGCATGTCCCCAGATCATGGCATGTGATTTGGAGTTTCATCATCGAGTCTAGTTGGGATGGAGTGGTGATAATCCATCCTCAAGCCTCCTATCATTGCTGCTGTAATGTGTGAGAAGCATTTATTCCTTGGCAATTCTGGAACAGGAAATGACTCTTTCAAGGACTTTGTACCTCATGTAATACTGTAGTGCCTGCTTCATCCCTACCAGCCAGGATTTCAACTGAAGCCAGGATTAATCATTGAAGGATGACATTTCCCTTCCTTTCATCCCCGGTGCCCATATTTATCCTGTAGGGTACAAAAAGATCAAAAGAAAATGAAATTAAGCCCATCTCAAGGCATCTGTAACAAGGTCACCTTGGTTCTGACCTGGAGGACCTGCTGCTGCTAGGCTGGAGATACCCTCTTGTAAGAGCAGAGATGTTGGGAGAGACCTCTGTGGGTTGGTGTCCACCACATGCATCTGTCCATGTTGAGACCTGTCTCCAATGAGTCTTGGGCTCACAGCAGCAAACAGCAGGCAATTTCTGATCTCTGGGAAGCAAAGGAATAGAAGCAGAGGTCAGAAATACAGCCCCAGTGAACTGTGGCAGCGGTTGGCCAGCCACCCAAATCAGAGTTTTTCTCTCCAGGTTTTAACTCCATCCTTGCAGCACAGCAGACAGGTCAAAGCCTGCTTTGAAGCGAAACCCGGGCTGTAACCCATATGCCCAGGCAGGCACTGGGCCAGGTTCACACCGTGCATTAGCCCTGGCTCTCAGGGCTTGTGTGTGGACAGTCTGGGCAAAGGCTTTGCTGGAAGACTCAAAGCTGCGTGGGAAGCTCCTCAGGAGAGGGGCCAGCAGTGCAAAGTCTGCCATGGAGCCAGGTGGCAAACACTGGTGAGTGAATGGACAAGGACAGAAGTGGCCCAGCACTGGTGGGCAGAAACCAGGACTGAGATCCTGCATGGAGACCCACACCAGCCCACGGATGTGTTTTTTGGCAACACCAACCCACACTGGCATTGGGACAAATCCAACAGCGGGAAAGACACTCACAACATCCAGTGCCAGCAAGAGCAGGGCTGTGCTCTGCCTGCTGCCCCTCTTGGGGCTTTACAAACCAGCCCCATCCCAGGACTACCACGAGGGTATGAAAGCACTAGGAGGTGGAAGGCAGAAAAGCAGAGCTGCTAATGCACACTTTGGATCCAGGAAATCTGCAAGGTTATTGATATTAATACCTTCATTTGGGCTGGAAAATTAAAGATGAAGAGCAAAGTGTGGTATTTAGGGATGGATTAAAGAAACAAATAGCAAATAGCAAGCAAGAACGTAGCCAGGAACAGGATGCTTTGCTATGAGAAATTCCAAAGTCAGTTGAAGGCAGGTGAGAGCTGTGGGTCTGGGTCTGAACAGCAGAAGGGGGAATGCAAAACAAATCCATGCTGAGCTGGCATGCTGGCAAATGTGTTTGTGCCCTTCAAGTGCAACAGGATACAGCCAGGATCCTGGTGCTGGTTTTCTATGAGGAGCCTGGGGGTGGTGTGGGGGTATGGGGGCTCGAACTGGGGGTTTCTGCACCTGTAAGGATCGAAAACAAACTGAGCAATGGGCTCAGTGTTGAGGACAGCCCTGGCTCAGCATCCCTGAGACTCTGTTCTGAAAGGAATTTCCCTCCATGAGGGAAATTGAAGCTATGGCTAAAATCTGCCGCTCTTGTCATCAACAGGGATGAGAGGAAAGTAATTTTAAACGCAGATGAGAAGCAGACTCTGGCTAAAAATCTGTTGCTCTTAAGAGAGGTGTTGAGGTGCACTCAAATATCTGCCCTCTCCAACCCATAGCTGCTGCTCCAGTGTCCAAGTCAGCCCTTGAGGATGTCTCAGATACCCCAGCACTTCTCAAATGGCCTCAGGTGCCACATGTGTTTGACAAAATTTGGTCCTCAGAGTTGCTTACAGGTGCTGGAGAGAGCTTGCATAGCCCAGACAACTCTGTTATAGAAACATCCCCAAATTTAGGGATTTATGCCTCCACTCTAAGTCCAAACAGAGCTCCAGCTGGGGAATTTTTTCCTGGTCATTCCTGAGCTGCAAGTTTCTCAGCCATAACGGTGGCTGCTGGCAACTGGCTCTTGCACACAGGCATGACACAAGGCTCTTAAGCAAAGCAAAATTCATATATGCAACACTGATAAATCCTCATGAGACACCAATGGAGCCAATGGGTCAGACAGGTCACATTTCCATACGGCATAAATCAGCTTTGCTACATTCAAATGAAGGCAGTCACATCAATTTACACCTGCTGGAGAAGTGGGCCTGAGAAATTTGATAGGAAAGCTATTTCATCTGTCATGACTTCACTTAAGAGAGCAGGTTGTGAGGCAGTTTGCTGAGTGCAGTGCTCAGATGCAATGTGATAAGGCCCTTCCATGCCTGGAAGAAACACCTGTCTAGAGAGATTTTAATAATGACTGCCTTGCAGAGGGTCGTACTGTTGGGCAGCAAATGTCCTGGCTCAGTCTGTGAAGAAGAGCTGTATTTAATCCTGGTGCACCACTTTTCCTGTTAAACCAGACTCCTAGGAAAGACTAATGCGGAAGAAGATGCAATCAAGGCAAGCCGGTGGAAAGATAACCCATCAATTACCCAGCGGCTTGGGATATTCCTTCAAAGGCCCATTCAATTAGACATCTGATTTGCATGTCTTTCCCATTTGCTGTAGGTACTCATTAGGGGCATTTAAATACAACCCTGACTGCAGCCCCACAAAGCCTTGGGTGGATGCTTTTGAGAACCTCATTTTAGTTTATCAGAGTTGTCAGAAGTTGCAATTACTGTAGAGCAAGAAACAAAGTGTGCTATCGCTCCTTTGAATCTGCTGGGATTAACACCCCCCTTGCAAAAATAAGTGTCTTTGCAGTCTTTAAAGAGCCCAAAGATCAAGATCTCTTAAGTCTCATCAGAAGGACAGTCACGGTGACCCCCCAACACTGGACTGATGTGCAGCTCAACTCAACGGTGCCCTTTCCCCCTCTTTAACAGATTTGTGCCCCAGTAATTGGTTGCAATCCTGGTCCATGACGGCTCATACCACGGTTCAGATTAAGGCAGAACCAGCTGCTCTCCCTTCAGAAAGAGTCCAGGGCTGTGCCCTGGCTGCCCTTGGCTGCAGTATCTCGGTTGGCAGCAGTGGAGAGGGGACTGCCCTGCAGTCCCCATGCAACAGGTCTGTCCTGTCTTCCTGTCCTTCCTCCCTGACCTTTGCTACTCTGTCCGAGCCTTGCATTCTCCATCCCAGTGTTTTAGGCTGAGCTGCTATTTCAACATCATCTGAGCTGAATTAGGATGGGAGTTACATGTGGACCCCCATCCAGCTGTGGCCAGGTGCTCATCTGAAAGCTTGGATTCTCAGATAGGCAGTACAACCCCACCAAGTTTGTCCCATGCTTGGGACAGCCCCACTGTCCCTATCCCATGTGGGCACTGGTCTCTAATGAGATCAAATCTATCTGGAAACTGCTCAGGAGTCTACCTTAATATAAGGATGTAGGAACTGAATATCTTCAAGTCTGCCTTCCCACTGAAAATTCGCCTGAAGCTGGCCCAAAGTTTCAAAGATTGCTATGGAAGGAGACATTTGAGAGATGATAGATCCTTGAAGAAAACAGATTAAAAAAAAATCACCCCTCCCTTTCTCCTTTCCCCTTTGGCAGAGCAACACAGGCAGAGGTGGTGTAGACACAGCTGTACCCGCACGCGAGGGCTTTGGTCAGTGCAGTGTTATCGTGGGAGGCAGCGCAGCAAACACGCTCCGGCAGGAGAAATCCTGGCAGCACTGGCCCAGCCTCGGTCAACATTTGTCCTGAGTCTGCCTGGAGCCAGCCTCAAGGTTGCCAAGGATTTCACATCCCTGCTTTTGTCAGGCCTGCATACCTGGGCCGGGCACATGGACTGCACACAGGGTACCCTGTCCTTGTCAGGACAGGATGGGTGATGGAAGAAATATGAGAGAAAAACCAAGGGTGGACCCCAAACCCCATCCAGCCTGGGCCACCAAACCTTTTGTGCCTGCCTTGCACACTAGCACCCCAAATACAAGCAAGAAAGCAGACTGTTTTAAAACAAAACCATGTTATCCTTATCCCAGCCTTTGATTTCTGCTTGGATGTTCTTGTACAAGGTATAAAGGTAGTGTTTCTAATGAGATTACATATTATAGTCAGTCAGGAGCTGTTAAAAGGCTGTTTCTAATGGGATTAAAATGTATAGCACCCAGTTATAGCCGTAATTGCATTACACCCCTAAGGAGAGCCTGTAGTGTAAACTGAAGGCAGGTCAGGGATGCAGCACACGCTGCTTCGCTTCAGTATCTCCTGAGCTGCTTCCCTGTTTTTCCTTTTTTCCCCTGTCTTGGATGGAGAACAAAGAGGGAGAAGATTTAGCAGAGTGTCAGGAAGTGACTGGAGGCTAATCCCTCTGCTGACACTCCCCAGCACCAGGGGGAAGTAACTGAGATCAGCCAAATTGGCATATCAAAAGCCTTCTAATTATGTCACTGGTGGTTTAAGCCAATTCCTAACATTCTTATTCATGGAGTTTCCAGCACAAGAAAACCTTTCTTAATCTGAGCTGCTGTTGAGCAGAACTTAATGTCATGGATGGGTTTCTCTTTGTTGGTGCTGGGGATGCCAGGATGACTCCCTGCTCTCAGGCAGCAGCCTTGTGTGATGGCAGAACGTGGCACAGCATCTCCCAGTTCCTTCTGTGCAGCACAGTTTTGTCAGTGTAGATGTGTTGTCTGAAAAATAAAATCAAATCCCTCCTCCCTATGCACTTGCATTTTGGTCATGGAGAGTTGCAGTAAGCACAGACCAGGTTTTCTAAAAAATGATGGTGTGACAGTAGAGACTCTGCTTCCCTGCATGTCCACCCGAGGTGGTGCAACACCAGCCCCCATGCCACCAAACCCCATTGCATTCACCTTCTGGTGTTAAACCCACCAGGATCAACACTGAAGCAACTTGTTCAGTCCCATCTCAAAGTCTGGGTCTTAAAAAGATGCTCTTGAGCAACTCCCTACCCCAGGTTTGCATTCCTTGCTGCCACCCCAGTGCTAACAATGGTGAGGGTCCACACTGGGCTGCACGTGGGATGTGTCCACAGCCTTGGCAGTGAGGACAAGCCAAGGACCCAGGGCATCCTGGCAGCCAGTGTCTGTCCTACCTGTTTGGCTACACACTTCCCTTTAAACAGGGACAGCCAGCTGGTTTGAAGGGTGTGAGTTTAAAGCAGTAATAATGCTCAGTCCGTAGGTAGCACTTTTCATCTGCAGCTTCAAATCTCTTGACAAATATTGCTCGCAGTAGCAGAGATCTGAAAAGAACAAAGGATTTGGGTCTGTGCCCATCTTGCTCCTTTGTAATATGCAAAGAGGGCCAGAAATCACTTTGTTCATGTTAGATTTTATTTATTTTCTTTTCTAATGCATTAGAAATGCAGATCTTCATTGCTTGAGAGAAAACAGTGCATCCATATCATGGAGCAGATACTGAGCGGGTGACATTCAAGCAAACAGGGAAGTGATTTGTTCTCAAGCTACTTAAATCACCAGCTTTTGTACTTTTCTGTTGTTATTGTTGTTACAAGTCAAGAGCCTGCAAAACACTTGGGAGCAAAGAGACTTGTGGTAAGACCTTGATATGGCACTGTCACCACTCAGTGGAGACGAGATGCTCCAGCCCCGGCTGAGAAGTTGGAGCTGCAGTTCCTGAGGCACATGTGGGCTGTGCAGGGTATCCAGCCAGGACATGAGGACATCAGGGCTTTGAAAAGTGTTCAGTGCCCTTTACCTTTGCAAGGCTGGGGTTTGAGTCCATATTTGGAAGTAGCACATAGATGGCTTCAAGTTCATTTTTCTGGAAAAGACCTTTTTAAGGAAGCAGCAAAGCATCAGCTTGTGTAGGACCAGCATCCAGCCCTTGCAGCTCTTTGAATGGTATCTGCCCTCACCAGCAGGCATTCCTGCCTGCCAAGCCAGCCTCCTTTAACCCTTCTGAGACACATCCCTGGGAAACACCTCTCCATGGCCCCGGCATCCCCAGCACCATATGGAGTCACCAGTGCAGCTGGGGAAGGGGAGATGATTGAGGCAACAACAGCCTGATGGGCCCACGTGTGGGCAGCCAGGATGCCCAGCAGACCCAGCAATGCAGGCGCTCCCTGGGCCCCAAATGGGAAGGCAAAACTCTCTCAACCTACGCAAGGCAGGGCAGAAGTCTGGCACCCTCTCACTGCCCCGCAGCGCTCGATCAAAGGGGCTCGGTCCAGGGAAACGTGCAGAGCGGAGCATCGTCCTGAGATGGTTCTCAGGCAGCGTGGGAGTGAAAATGGGGGTGCTGGCCATCATCAGGGCATCTCTGCTGAGAAGGGTCCCTGCTAGTGTTGGGCAGTGGGAGCAGGGATGGAGAGGGGATTGATTGCAATGGTCCTCAGGAGACAGCAGTGGGGACAGAGATCTCCTGAAGCCACCAGGGAAGAGGCCAGGCCGTGGGCCTGAGGTTTTTAGTAGAAGACAGCATAGATCATAGCTCAGCCACATCCAAATTTTTTTCCAATTAACCCTGTCTGTTTTTCTGACAGGAGCTTAAGATAGGTATGGGGTAAATAAATAACATATTCTCTCTTATATTGCACAACTGCTGAGAGAAGGGGATATAAGCTCCTGCCTGTTCCAAATCCCATCAGTGCTTCACTGTGGGGATGTTACATCCAGGAGCAGGGCTGATGACACCGTGGACACATGGACACCCTTCCCAAGCACATCTTGGCTAAAGAGCAAGAGAGGGATGGTAGAGGGAAACAGGCTTCAGAAGCAAGATGCAGACACCTGGATGTTGAGCACTGAGCTGCACTGTCAGACCCATCCATCCGTCAGTCTGCCTGACCTCCTGGGCTGAGGTGGCAGAGAGGACACCCCCTTCCCACTCAGAGTCCCATCTCAGCCAGAGCCCTGCACCAGAGCTCGAGCTGAAGATGCTGGGAGCAGCAGACTCATTTCCATCCCTTTCCCCTGGGTAAGCTGGAGCTGAAAGGAGCCACCCTGGCTCCTGAGAGCCGGCTCCCTTGAGATGCTGATGGGCAGAGCTGGGAGCCCGGCCAGGGGCTGCGTGCACCAGATGCACACTCCATCCCCTACCCTGGGCTCCGTGTCTGACTCGCCTCCCCCAGTTACAGCATCACCTGCCTGTTTATACGGGAGATTTGAAAGCTGTTACCTCCAACTCTTTTTATACCTTGGTCTAATCTAGATACTGTTAATGATATTTACTTTCAAGACGCTCACCTTAGATTGGCTTTTCAACATCTAAATTAAGCGTTCCATCCCAGTCTTTGATATCATGACGGCACTTCAGCTACCTTTGATCATATCTACTAAGTATTCTCATTAGTAATCAACATTACTTACTTAAAATAAACACATGTTTTCTTGAAGCTTTGTGGTTACGCTTAATCAGCCGCAAAAATTCCCCTTAAGACGGTTTGTATCATTCAAGGGCATTTGCGTCCATAACCCTAAACAACAACTGTAAATAGTTGTTGTTTTCCCTGCGCTCTCCAAAAAGCCGTCTGCTGGGATCTGACTTTCTACTGGAAGGATCTGATATCTGTAACATTCCCCCAACTAAACCACTGTTCGATACTGCCATGTAAACCAAATCGGGGGAATCGCTGTGGGCAAACTCCATCTGTCCCATCCCAGACCACCAGCTTCAGCAGAAGGCAGGAAACGGCTCCCGTGGTGCTGAGCCTGACCCCCGGCTTCCCAGCAGTGGCAAAACCACCCAAGTCATGACAGGGCTTTCCAGGGAGATAACTGGTGGTGCTTTGGATGGGAGGCAGGTACCGCTGGCTTTGCACAGTGCCCGTGCCCTCAGACCGTGCCATGGGATTCAGGCAATGAGGTCCTCACAATAAAGGTCCCTCTGAAAAGCAAAAAATGGTGAGAAGCTCATACATTTTGGGCAGGGTGTGTGACTCAGCTGCTATTGCTGCATCCTGGGCACATAAACCCTGCCTGGCTCAGGGTCCTGCAACTTCACGTTGCTAATGAGCAGCTTGTGTATGAGCAGTCTTGACTCACCCCTGCCTGCATTTGAGGAAGCTCCCAGGAGAGGCAAAATAGCTGCCTCCCTTCTTCCCCCAGCTCTGAATGTGTCCCCGTGTCCCCTTTCACCTCCTTCCCTTTGTTCTTGCCCCGTTCCTCGCCTCCTCCCGTGGGTGCCTCATCCTGGTGTCCCATGTCTTGGGGTGGCCCCAGATCACCCAAATCCATCAGCAGCCATTCATGGTGAGGGATGGCAGAGAAGGCAGCTATGGAGATGATGGGGTCCCACCAAGATTTCTCCATCCCACCTGTCTCCAGTGGGAGAGGACCATGTCACCTCCCTGCCTGACAGGCACAGAGGGATTAGGAACTCAAAACTCCCTGCTGGAGGGTGATTTTGCAGGGTCTAAATCTTTCCTGCTGCTGATAACACTTCCTCCAGCTTCATTCCATCCCCTTTACTCTTTGATGTCATCTGGAGGCACCAGGTCTAATACAGCCACTGCTGTTCATTAGACCTAATTAGTCCTTAATGCCCTCTTAAATCCCATTTTAAAAGGGGGCCATTCAGCACATCCAGGGATGAGACAGCCCTGGCTGAAGGCAACTTAAGGGGTCTGCGATCAAAAGGAGGGAGATCACTCGCCAGGTAATTCAAGACGGATGGATTTGTGGGCTGCTACTGACTCTCACAGCACTGGCTCACACAGATTGGGCAGGAGGGCAGGCAGCAACCTTCACAGCTGGGAGAAACCGAGACCCATGGTTTCTTGTCCATGGAGGAATCTCTGGTGTTTGGGACCACTTGTGTCTCCACTGAGATGCTGTTTTCTGATGGGGGTAGGGACCATCAGCAAGGTGAGGAAGAGGAAAGAGTCTGAAGCTTGGGCAGTCCAGGAACAGTGCATCTGGCCTGACTCTCAATAGCAATGTTTTTCTAACCAGAGGTATTTTTAGAAATGTGTTGAATCAATCTGTTGAATCAACACCTCTTGGGGGCCCTCCCTTGGCTGGGGAAAGGAGAGCATCTCCCCCCTCATCCAACTCATCTCCCATGAATGTAAGAGGTATGAGCACAAGCCAGGGTTGAGTGATTAGGGCTTTGGTTTCGAAAGGCTCAATGCGGATGAAATCCTGTTTATCACATGCTCCAGTGACACTAAACTCCATTTCTCCTTGCCACTCCATCCTCATCCCATCTCCTTTGTGAGGCTCAAGAGCTGGAAACGGGATATTCCCCAGCTGGGGCCTTTGCCTGAGCCACACGACCAACCTCCCGCCTTTAGGTCCAACTTTCTCTAGAAACCAGGCCCACGTCCAAATTAATTTTCTGTATGTGTTGTTGGAGTGATTAGATCTGCAAATCAACATAGCCACAAACTGAATAATGCACCAGCGCCGAGTGCTGTCGGGGCAAAGCCCCAAGTTCCTCATCAAGTTCAGTCCTGCAGAGCCTGTAACTAATGATTTTTCTCACTTGGCCCAGAGTCAGCGCTCTGTCTCTCACATGCACACACAAACATTGTACGTGTGCCTTGTTAGCATAGCACGATCTGCAGATAGAGGCAGGCAGGGAGCAGTGCACCGGCCCTGGGACACTCACGTGACACTGCACCCTCAGCTCAGCTGCTGAAACCATGAGAAATGGCAGGATGTTGGGACAAGCATCCCACGTCCCACCACCCAGCTCCAGCTGCTTTGTGCTACTTGTCCTTCCCCATTGGAGGGATAGTCTGCAGATCTTTCTTTTGTCCTGGCATTGAGCTGGCCCAAAGCATTCAGATACCAGTGAAAGCCAAGGGTGAGGTCAGTGGTCTGGCAGGTCCCATGTCTGGACACCACCCTCCTGGCCATATGGTCATGGAAGTAGAGGGTGATGGTAGCTCCCAGAAACTCCCCATGTGTCAGCTTTTTGGATCCAGGAAGAAGAACCATGAGGGAGAACTGGCTATGAGATGTCTTTCCTCTACACGCATACACTGGTCCCCAAGATTTCTTTGCTGGACCCTTACAGCATTCTCTCCTGACAAGTTAGGGCTCCCATTCCCATTCACACGCTTCTCCAAGCCACAGGCTTCATCTCTGCAAGTGGGCTCTCCCATGGCCCACAGCCTTTCACTGCAGGGATGTGGCCTTATTTGGGACGTACCAGGCGTGCTGGTGGGAGTCAGGGCTGTCCTGCAGTGGGGAAGGCAGCACCCAGCTCTGGGCTCTCTGCCCTGCAGTCACCCTCTTGTAGTGATGGGTCCGCACCCACAAGCTCTCCAGCAGCCTGGTGGGAAGCAGTGAGCTTACACTAAAGGAAGAGAAGATGCTCTAACTTACCTTCTAACTTACCTTCTCCTAACTTACCTTCTAGAAGCCACCTCTAGCACCTTTTAGACACCTACAGTCCACAACAAGACACAGGATGCCCCTGGACCCACCTGCCCCATCTTCAGAGACGTGTCTAGGGCAGGTAGGCTGAGTTGCCCTGTGGGTATTTTCCTCTGCTCTCTACTGAAGGAACCCAGAGCCAAATGTGAGCGGGGTGACATTTGCATTGCTTGACAGTCAGTCTCTGAAGCTCTGACTTGGAGCAGAGCAGGTACCTCAGCTCCCTTTGTAGTCACCAAAGGCCCTCTGGAGGTAAAATTCACCCAGCCTGCCTGCAACTGCTTCAAGACAAGATGAGCTGCACCCTCAGTTCCCCTGACTGTGCAGATTAGATCTCCATCAGCTACAAAAGGAGCACAGAGAGACCTCCAGGGCTCTTACCTGTCTGCATTTAATCATATGGTTCCCACCCTTGGTGACTGAAGCTGGGTAAGACAAGAATTTGCATCAATGGAGGACAAACCAGGATAGGTGAGGCTCCTGTGGCTGGAACAAGAAGATCAGCAAAATGGACTTGTGGATGAAGAAATTGATCTGACCCATGGGGATGTCCCTGCTTGGATGGGATCTGTGCTGGTGACAGCCCAGGGCAGAGAGGACCTCAGCAGCAACTGATGTCAACTCCCAGGACAGAGTGGATGTTTAGTCCCAACCAAAGCCGACCTTTGGGGTGAGGGGCATTCCTGGCTCTCAGCACTGCCATGCAGTGACACAGAGAGACACACAGACAGACCATCTCTGGCTTTAGCTTGACCAAAGTGATCTACCACTGCACCAACCCAGCCCACCCCAATGGTGCTAGCCCAAGGGAGATGTTGTTTTTTTGGACTATCATGTCATTTGCCGGAGAAGCACCTTCATGAGTGGCCTGATCTCCCAGTCTGTCATCTCTGCATTGCAGACACATGACATTGAATGTAAAGCAGAGCAGAAAACCTTGCCTTCTGGTGCTGAACAGGATGATTTTGTGCTCAGCTACAGCCTTAGCTGTAATCACCAGTTGTATTACCCCCTCTGTTATCCCGTTCATTTAATTTCCTTCCAATGAGGAAATTATTATAAAATTATCATTTTTTCATGTTATCATTTATTCTTGGTTGTCAGTCAAGTGTGATACCTGTAGAGGAGGTTATTCTTTATATTACACCTCCTAAACAGACTGGGACATCCTAATCTGACACCAGCAGGAGCAACTGTACCTCCATCAATCCTTCTTTCCCCATTCCATGAGCTGGCTGCCATTGAAAAGGAGACCTTCAGTGTAACTAATTCTACTACAGTGCTTCTAAACACATTCCTGTAAGGTTCTTTCAAAGGATATTTCCTTAGCATTAACCATGAGAAGGAGGTTGTTTTCTTAACCCAAGTCCATCTGTCCCCTGCCCTATCCATATATCCCTTTCCCCTTTCCTTGTGACCATGCACTGACTCATCCAGCTGAACACTAACCCGGCAGGGCTTGGTCCCAGCTGAGCCAAAAAAGGTTGTTTCTACAAAGTTGGGATCTTGGGGGCCAAGATCATGACCCATGAGGCCATAAAATGTGCCAGCTGTGCCACACAATGGGAGAGGAGCAGCACCACCCTGAGGTGGATCTCCTGCCTGAGACCTCGCTCACACCAGCAGAAAGGGAAAGGAGTCTTGCAGGTGTAGCTTGTACCAGCTTGCCAGGCAAAGATCTGTGTGAAAGAATGTACCCACAAGTACAACTTCATGGATTTACCTTGGGGCCTCTGTCATGCAGACGATCACCCCTGCTCACACCCCGGACAGATGTTGCCACAGAGCAAAGGTTCTGGGTGAAGTCACCCTCAGGAGAGGACCAGCCTTGAGGACTTCTGCTCCAGCCTGGCTGTGTGCTGCACACATGGCCACAGGAGGAACATCCTGGGCTTCCCAGTTATCCATCCAGCAGAGACCATCCACCCCTTCCCAGGACATCCATCACCACCCAGCAGAGACCATCCAACCCTTCCCAGAGCACCCATCATCACCCAGCAGAAACTGCCCACCCCTTCCCTGAGCATCCATCAGCCACCATTCTGCTGCAGGAGCTTGCTGGGGACCTTTTCCATGGTTTACTCTGGGAAGCAAAGCTGTAGAGATGGATGGTGAGAAGCAGGACATCCAGGAGCCTGGGAAGGGCACAGCTCTCCACCCACTGATCAGTTTGGGTGCCTTCAGAGCCAACAGGTCAAAATCCATGTCCTGCAAGCAGAAGTCTTGTACAGACATCTCCCTTCTGCAGGAGAAGGGAGGGATGGTCATCCCTTGTGGTCCCTATCTCCTCTCTGGTGGCAGTGTCAAGGATGTGCCCACGAGGGCCCAGCGTGCACCAGGACGTGGCATGAGGGTGATGGTCCCCAGCTGCACCCTAACACAAGGGGTTTAGTGTGGGAGCTGCTGCCCCGGGCTGGTCTCTGCCGCCCACTCGCAGAGCATCTCCCGGTACCACCGCGCAGCTTCTCCTCTCAGCGCCTTTGCTCCGCAACGAGATCAAAAGGCATCCAACCCACTGATCGCTGGGTTTTGTGTCGAAAGGCTCCCTGATTACCTCACCATTAGCTGCGCCCATTAAACAAAATCCTAAAGGTTTTACACAAAGCTGAGGTTTCAGATGAGAGGGCGAAGGAATGACTCAGTGCCTTTAAACGCCAAAGTCTTCTCCTCCGTCCTGTTTGTACAGCACCTAGCACGAGGGGTCCAGGTGCATGCCTAGGGCTCTGAAACACCGCCACAATTAACTAGTAAGTGTAATAGCAGCTGTACTCCCACCAGCACGGTTTCGTTTAATTATTTAAATATTCAGTTGCGCTGGGTAGCACCTCTCGGAGATGAGGTTTCCCTCAGTGAGGGGGAGAATGACCCCCTGGCTGGCCACTGGTACAGCCAGGAGCCGCAGGAACAGCCCTGGTGCCGGTGAAATCAAGGATGGGGTAGAAGGCAGCAGCCCCAGGGTACTGCAGCCCCCGGAGTGTTGGGGCACAAGGGGGGTTTCAGCTGGTATTAGAAGCTTATAGGGCTGATAGAGGTGGTCGATTCCCCTTGGGACTTGTCCAACTCAGACCCCTGGCTGCAGGCATGTCTCAGCATCTGGGGACAGTGGTTACAGCAGGGTCACCTGGAGCGGGGTACAGGTGAAGGGCTGCAGGGACGAGCACAAAACCTGTTTTGTCCTCCCTTTCCACCTGGAGAGTCAGCAAGAAACACCGATTTTCCACCCTGAAAAAGTCGATACAAAACAAGCAGCGCAGCGGTTTGGCAGCGTGGCCTGAGGTTTGGGCTGATGATCATTGACTCACTCACTGTCGGGCACAGAACCCTATGGGAAGGCAACATCCAGGAGGACAGGTCTCCCCGGGGACCCTGGGAACTCCCTGCCCAGTTCCCGGACCGGGCAGCCGCATCGCCGTGGATCCCACCCCTGGCTCCCAGCGCTGGTGGGGCTCCTGGAAAGCTCTCCCTGCCAGGTCCAGCGCACGGCTCCGAGCCCTGGTGGGAAGCACCTGCTCCTATCGCAGAAGAAATAGTGCCATCTGCTGACATTCCAGCTCTGTTCCTCGAAAGCCAGGGGGGGGTGCTTATCTCTCCCATGTGGTCGGCGTTTGGGATCGTGCCAGCCTGGGAAACACCCGCACAGGGCACTGCTGCTGGGACAACCCCACAGGTGACCCTTAGGGCTGGGCCATGCGGGCAGCCCGGGACCCCGACGGACATCCAGGGTGGTCCTGTGGTCAGGACACGCTCGCTACTGGGATGCACAGCCTGAGCACCCCGGGAGAAGGGCTGGAGGGGAAGGTGCTGGTCACTGCCACCCAACAAGGTTTAATCAACCTCTTACCCCCTTCACTGTAATTAAAGAATGCAGTGAAACCCCTGCAGCAGGGGGTACCCTTCAAGGTACATCCCTTATCCCATGCAATTCCTTGCTATAGATTTTTCCTCCCCGCTCTGTGGTCCTACCACATCTGATACCATGGGGGACTGAAGTTACCGGGACTCCCAAAAGAATTACTGAAAAGCAGTCCCTGGGTGGTATGGTGAGGGCTGAGAATTTTTTATTTCTTTTTTTAATGAACTGTCCCAGTCTCACAAAAGACTCAGCTCCCATGCAAGTCCCTTGGAGGTAACTGCATTTTACAAGATGGGCCCTGTTTGAGTTCTCAACCAGATAAAAGGAAGAGACTTTTTACAAGGAAGATGATGAGGCACTGGCATGAGTTGCCAGAGAGCTGGTGGATGTCCCATCAGTGGAAACATTCAGGTCAGGTTGGACAGGGTTCTGAGCATCCTGGTCTACTTGAAGGTGCCAGGGGGGTTAGACCAGATAACCTTGGAAGGTCCTTCCCAACCCAGACAATTCTATGACTCTATAATACATTTATATAAATTATATACATTGGATTTATGTTATGCCGAGACCATGGCAGAAGATCCACTGGTCTCAGGTATTGACAAGAAAAAAAGTCACCACACATGTCCAAAACTCTTCCTTGGGAGCATCTTTTCCCACACAGGGAGACACCAGGCCCCCAGGTGGGAGGATCGCTGTGACAGGGAGATGATCCCACCCTACCACCTCCCCAGGGACACAGGATCCACATGGGACTGGCTCAAAATGAGAACCTGGTGGAGCTCAGCCTGGGAACGGCCAGTGGAAAGCAAAGCTGCTGAATTTCTGATCTTCCAAGCTGACCTACCAATAGCAAAACCATCAAAGAGAGAGACACATTCCTGAGGTCTGACCCAGCGTGGCAAAGTCAAGGAAAGATTCCCACTGAACTCAACAGACACTGGACTGTGGCCACAATACTTACATATAGCCAAGATTTATTTATTAATTTTCCTCCATGGTTTTAATCAAGATTTCATCCTGCTGGAGCTCTGTCTCATCCTGCAACAAGGAAGTCAAATTTATCCTACAGAGTAATTTCAAGACAATAGATAACCAAATATATATAGTTAGATATATTACCGTGTATGTATAAATATAAAAAACATGTATATATTTTATATATACACAAATAACCTCTTAAATGAGAGGTCAGCATAAAAAACAGAGTAAACGCTGTAATAATTTTAATTATGCAACATATTCTGCCTAACATATTTATTTTTAATGGCAGTCATTTTAATAGCTCTAAGGCCCTGAATTAGTCCAATATGTTCTTAACTATGTTCACTTTAAATACAAATGTTAATGACTTTTCCAGAGGGTCCAGCGCCCTGGATGAGCTTGTTGCACACCAGTATACTCTCTTTAACATGTTTGCTTTTAATAACAGGTTTAATGATGTACTCGGGGCCTAATAACCATGTTTAGTCACAAAGAGAAAAACCAGCTACAAAATACTTTCTCTAAAAACTAGGCTACAGGGGATTGCCACGCTGTTTCAAAGCCACACCAGCCATCCTTTAATGTGCCTGCATGTGTTTTGGCTCTGCCTGCATCCAGCCTGGGGATGAGCAGCCCCAATCAATTTTGGAGCTGGATTTGGGGTGACCTGGGGACCCTGCACAGCAGCTGGGCCACTTGGGGTAAAGGAGCACTGTCAAATGTGGCCTCACCTCCTCCCACCCGAAGTGCTCAGCTTTGGGTTTGGGGAGACACAGGGCAAGTTTCAAAGGAAGGTGTTCCCGGGCTCCAGCAGAGGCATCCTGGGGCTCTCACTGCTTGCCGGCAGAGACGTGCCAAAGGGAACGCGTTTGAAAAATCACACCCACCATCCATTAGAAAAAAAAAAACACAACAAAACACCAAAAAACCCCACCACCAAAACCCCACCTCCTACCTTTAGCTTTATGAGAGCTAGAAATACAACCAAATGAAGAGGCAGGCGACAGCTGCTCTTTCCTTTGATGCCCAGATCGAGCCATTGCTGGGGACCTGCAGCCCCGCTGGTGTCTCACCCTCCTGGCTGGGGCTGGGGGCACATCCAGCCCAGCACAGAGCTGCTTCCAGCTCCCCAAAAGAGAGATTCACCCAACAGTGTGGCTGGCAGGGCTTCTCTCGCTGGCTGTGTCCAGGCTTGTCCAAGCCCAGAGCTGTGCCCTGACCTGTGAAATCTCACGCTCCGGGGAGATGCTCGGAGCTGCCTCCATGACCTGTGGGCATAGGACCAGCCCAACCCAACCCTTCCCATCCACAGTTTGAAGGGCCACCCCATAGAGTGTCACAGATGTCCCCAATGTGTGGCAGGCCCACAACAGCACGTGCTGGCAGGGCTGGAGACGCCCCAGGGGCAATACACTTTTCCCTTTGTGCAGAAGCATTCCGGGGCGTGCATCTTGCACCAAAAAAAACCTTATGGTTTGTCCTAAATATAACCATGGCAGACTTTGCCAGGCTTCAGCTCCACTTGCATGAAAAACACTTGCAAGGCTTGAACCAGCTCTGGTTTGTCTACCTTCTGCCCCAGGGCCTGAATGAAATGGGAGGATGGAATCCAATAGCATGTTGTGCATAAAAAGATTATGCCAAAGATAACCTTATTGCTAATAATAACCCTGGAATCCATCCTGTGAATAGGCCCTATTGAATGCTTGAACACAGGCATTCCTCGGTTAGGTTTTTTTGCCTACAAATATTTCACTTGAGTCTTTAAATACTAATCACAGAATTCAGACGAAGGGTTTTTTATCTTCAAAGTACTGCAGAAAAAAAAAGAAATTAAAATTAATTCATTAATCAAATATAATTAAAGGGTATAAAATGTGCCTTTTTCCAGCGCAGGGAGCCAACCAACGCAGCGTGAAGCCACCGTGGGGACTCCAAGCATCTTTCCCACCGCGAACGTGATTTTCCCGGAGCGGCGCCCGGGCAGTAGCCGTGCCTGTTCCCAGCAGCTCTGCTCAAGCTGTCTTCCTGACATGTGTTAGGCTGTATGTCTGCCACGCAGGAAATAGGGTTTGAAGCTCACAGCCAGGAGCAAAAGCTGAGATTGAGGCTTTAATGAAGCTGGGATTGAGTGGCTAGGGTGGTTCAGTGAAGCAGTAAATGCAAACACATTATCACCTGAGAACTTGCTCCAATTTCACACCAATTAACTAGGAATGAGAGAGGAGGGCTGGGGCTGGCTGCAGAGATGGCTGATAATCCTGTGAATGGGCAGAAATGGCTCGAACGCAGAGGCGCTTGTGCCAAAACCAGTTTGTTAGATAACGCCGTTCCCGGCAATTTTGTCTTGGGGAGGGAGCATGTCATTACTGGAGCTGCTTTTATTAGCAAATATTAAAAACATTTGCCGTAATACAGTTGCCCGTGAGGAAAGCACGGGTGGAAAAAGTAATAAAGCAATAGCTGATTATTTTATTTCTCTGCCAATGCGTCTTATCACGGGGGAAGGGAAAGGGAAAAGGGAGAGGGAGGGAGAAGAGGGATGGGATGTGAAGGATGGTTGGGGCAAAGTCGGCAGCTCACGGGGGGGAATATCTCATCCTCGAGGAGACCCTCAGGATGCTCAGTTCTGGATTTGGAAAGGGTTTGACTTCTAATGCCAGCAAATGTTAGGTCTGAACAGGTCCCCAAAATTCACCTTGGCAGCAGCGATGGGGCCCATCCCTGTCCCCTCCACCTTCACCCTGGAGCCAGTTCACCTTCGCTGCATTTTAATATTTGAGTTTTTCCCAATTTTTTCCCCTCCTGTGATTATTTCCATTTTAGGATTTAGAGTGGGAAAAAAGGCAACAACTTAGGGGAAGTGCTATTAAATGGATTTCTATGGATTAAATGCTAAAACAAATCACACCCTCAGGGTGCCGGGCCCCACATCACCCCTCCAGTAACGCTGGGTTTCAATGTCTGTGAGCAACCATCCAGATCCTCCAGATCCACACCAGCCATGAGACATCCTGCAACCAGCAGGCTGGACTGCAGCCATTCCTTGCACTTACATGAAATCTACTTTTCATTTTTAAATGCTTCAGTGATAAAGAGGTTACTGCAAGTACAAAGGCAAGAAGCCCTTGCTGGGTTTCGTGGTGACACAACGGGCTGGAGTAGATCTCAAAAGTAACCTCATGTGTGTGGTGAACTCTGGGGAAGGTCTGTGCCCCAAGAGGGGCAGTGCTGCCACAGCTCTTCTGTGGCAAGGCAGCATCCAGGAAGTTGTGCTATTCCTGGGAGCTGCCTGCCCAGCTCCCCAGCAGGGAGCTCCAACAAAATAATTACAAAAAAAGGTGCAAACAGAGGAAAAGAAGTGACTGGAATTGTCTCACTCAATATTGGTTTACTCCAGGCAGTGGGAGGGACAGAGATATCTCCCTTTAAAATCAGGAAATCTTTTTCTCTGGTGATGGAGGATGGATAGCCAGCAAGGGACCAGGACAAACGATAATATACTAAAAAACCCAAGTATGGCCCATGTCAGAAAGATCCATGGAGAGTGTTGGGTCTGGCTGATGATGATGCCTCATCTCTAAGCAAAGTGGGCCCTGGATGCTGCCCCACTGTGAGCCTGATTTTCAGCATCCTGCTAACTTCAGGTTCACATTCCCTCCTGATTGGACATGGGAAGGAGGAAAAAGGTGCAACTTAAATGAGCAAGGGTCAGTAATTGCTCAGCCAGGTGCTGGGGGATTCTTTCTCCAGGGCAGGTGGAGGGGGGAGTGGAGGGGGATGCCTTATTCCAGTTGTTCCAGCCATGGGAAGTGGGGATCTGTGGTCCTTCCCTGCCTGTGGCATGCAAACCACTCTCCCAAGCAGGAAAAGCACTTCCAAGTGGCAGATATCCCATTCCGTACACAACGGTGCTCCCAGGCCCCGGTGCAAATCCACAGGGCTCTTCCTGTCCACGCTCTCCAGCCTGTAATTATCTTAAAGGCAACAATTAAAACTATTGAAACACATGTGATGGGTTTAGGGAGCAGAGCTTGGCTAATCCCCACAAGCATCCCGGAGGAGCGGAAGCGAGGAGCTGCTGGGCCGGGCAGGTGGGGAGCAGGGGGAGCTGCAGGGCACCCAGCTCAGGGTGAGGAGGTGGCAGCAGCCTGCTCCCCAGACAGGTGTGACCCTGGCAATCATCCCTGTGTCCCCAAAACTTGCTCTTTTGCTTCAAAATAACTGTAAACTTCAATGGCAAAAATGCCATCTTCCTTTTGCTGTGTCTCAGCACAGTGAGTTCTGCTCCATTCCCTATGACAGATACCAAAATAAAGTTGTGTTTAGACACGGCCCCTTCTCCCTTCCCCATCCTCTACTGCAGCATCCTGCTGCTTTTTTCATTTCATGTGCAAAAATTCTGCAAATACCTGTGATGCTCTGCTTGAGAAGTCCCAAGGCAAGAGCAGAGAGATGGATAATAAAGAATTATATGAAATATCCCTGACCCCCTGTGCTCATCGCTTCTTAATTTATTTGTTTTCCATGAATCATTATTTTTGCTATTTTTCTGAAGGCATCACCCTCCTGCAGCCACATTATATGTGATTTTCTACTCTGCTTTCTTTAAGAAATGGTTTCTAACCTGCCCTAAAAATGCTGAACCAGCTTTGGGAGCCTGAAAATGCAGGGAGCTACAGAGCAAAAAAAAGAGAACACAAA
The DNA here is from genome assembly GCA_013398175.1 of Climacteris rufus. Taxonomy (NCBI): domain Eukaryota; kingdom Metazoa; phylum Chordata; class Aves; order Passeriformes; family Climacteridae; genus Climacteris; species Climacteris rufus. The sequence goes on from VZRZ01002575.1 coordinate 465,163, forward strand.
CTCTTTGTTCTCAGTATCTCGTGATCTCAAAGTGCTCGGGGTGATCTCAGGGGTGTCAGGGCAAGGACAGAGCAACACAGGGCAGCTGCTGGCTCCTCTCTTTTCCAGCCCTCTTGCTCCAGAAATGCAACACTTTTCATGTCCCCCATATCATCCTTTTTTTTTTTTTTTTTGGTGACATGGTGTTTTTAAATATTTCCGGAATTTCCAAAATCTCTACATTTGCTTCTTTTCCCAAAACTGAAACACAATTTTAACCATTTGGACTAAAAGTGAGTCATTTTGCCTTCAGAATACCTTTTTTAAGGTTTTGTTTTTTTTTTTTTTTAAGTTTCTGCTCAAAAGAAGCTCATTTTTACTGGAAAGAAAAAGCCTTGTTACAATCCAAACAGATTCAAATTCCCTTTAAATTAAGTATTTAATTTCTGATAACTTATTTTCTCAATTTTTTTTTCTTTTCCTGTCTGTTTTCTATCCCTTTCTCCTTTCTAAAATGCGAATAATTGGGAAAAATCCTATTCTGAGCTACTTCAGCTGCTGCTACCACCCACAACTCCAAGGATGCTCCCAGCCCTGTACTCCTCTCACCAAGGAAGGAGCCTGCAGAGTGTCCCAGATCCCTTCCTGTGTTCCCAACTCCCTGTGGGTATCTGTGCAGCTGCATCAAATCCCAGGACAGACACAGCCACAGGGCTGGGGGGGACAGAAAAACCCATGACAAATCCAGTCTTGGATTGATAGGACCCCAAAAGAGTTGTGGCTGTTTTATGAACTGTGTGAGGGGTTATCAAGGCACAGGAGCATCACCTGGGGGGTGCTGTGCTGCCCCAAATCGGGGACCCCCTTGTAGGCAATGTGTCTGACTTACATTCTCTGTGTATTTATTGCACAAATTCTACAGATTTCAGGTTATAAATTACACAAATTCCATCCATAGCAACCGTGGGACAGAAACCTTTTTCTCGTGGCCCACCTCTGACCAAGGCATCCCCTGGGTGAGCTACATCTTACCCCACCACTCTTATCAGTTGCCCAGCAGAAGACCAGCATCTCTTCATGTATTTTTTGATTAACAGCAGCATTTTAGATAAGTTACTCCCAGCTGCCTTTGAGGGCAGAAATAATTTGGGCTTAAGTGTCAAATTTTATTTAGCAGTTGCTTTCCATCACATGAGCATCAGATATTTTATTTGCATTTCTAGAGGGCTTTAGTCTATTTTAAACTGGGAAAGGGAGAGGGCAGCAGGGCTGGTGGGAGCTCCAGCTTCCCTGAGAAGCACACCCTGATTTGGGAGATTAATACTGACCACAGGAGCAGCACAGGGATGGGAATTTACAGCAGTGCCTGCTTTTTCACAGCAAGAGTGAAAAAAACCAGGAAAACCAAGAAGCAAGTGAGAGGGATGGACTGCTATCTCCAGGTCCTCAGATCAAGATGCTCATAGGGCAGCAAGTTTCTGGGCATGATGAATGCAGCAGAGTGGTGTTCAACAGCTTGTGTAGCCCAGAGATCAAACAAAGTGATCTCCTCTGCCTTTAAAATGTATGAAGCTGCAAGATCTTAAGGGCAAATAAACTTACTTTGATTGCAGGGCTGGGATGTTGGAAGTCACATTCCTTTAATTTCCTTGGGCTGGTTGCCTTCCCCGTGCAGGACATGCACAGGGTGGTGAATTTTCAATGGAAACTGGTTTTGCTTCATTTTCCACTTCTCTCCTGTTACAAGGAAAGAAGTGCCGGGCTCTGGAGGCCTACCTGCCTCTTCCTATGCAGACAGAAATGGCTGGGTGTCTGTGTTTAATTACAGCCTGAAAGAACTGCATTTAAAAGACAACAGAAAGCTATTTAATTAATACTTATCATTAGCACACATAGGAATGCCTAGCAGCAAATTGCAACAACAAAGCAATTCCTTTTTATTTTTTTTCCTTGCACTTGGGATAAATTTTTTAAAAATAAGAGTAAACAAATTATTTGCACCAGGTTTGAGATGACTTTTTATGGAGTGAGAGTGCTGGGATAGCAGGTATCACCCTAGGAGAGCAGAGATGTCTAAGAGCAGGCTTCTCCATCTCCAGTTTTTCAATCTCCAGCTCTCCTGGCCAAGGAGCTTATCTTCATCCATCCATCTATCTATCTTTCTATCTCAGCATTTACACTGGGCTCATCCCCATGTCTGAGCGCCTACTTGTCTTCATACCTGTCCATAAATTACACAGGCCCCCCAGGGCATTATAAATAATAATTCAACTCCCAAACCTTCAGAACATTGTTTTAAAGCCTTGGTTTATAATTCATCCCATTGTGGACTCCTCCCAGCTCATAAATGGAATAGAAGGATGTGACAGCCCAGACAGCAGAGTAACTGCCCCAAAATCTGTTCCTTGGTGTCCATGAGCTGGAAGATGGGGATGGACATTGTGGCAAAGCACAGGGAAAGGCTGGATTGCTCTGCTCATGGGAAATCCTCACCTGCAGTTCATTTGGGATTTTATATTCCTCTCAATTTTATCTCAGCCAGAGCTGCAGTCAGCCAGTCATTCTATGTCCCCCTTTAATAAATAGATCCGTGAATGGCACTATTAATGATTGGAGCATTGAAGCACAGCCTGGCTCTGATGATGGATGAAGTCTCCATGGGGCACAGCTCTGAGAGAGCTCAGAGGCAGATGGCTTAAAGGATAGATCCCACATGCAGCCCAACAGAACCCAAACCATACTGGGACAGGTGCCCCAATCCCTTGTTGGACATGCCAGCTACAAGTGAATTGGCTCAGGACAGCAAGTGGCTTTGGTATATGTGAGTTATTGGGTAGAAACTCCACCTGAGCCATGACACTGTTCCTCTATCCAAACACATGGCATCTCCAGCCCAACACATTGCATCTCCATTCTAAGACATCACTTTTTCCTTGAAGAACATAGGAGTCAGGAACGTGTCCCAGCCATGCCCTCAGTGGGAAGGGTGTCCTAGCCCCTGGGGAACATGGGGTCCCCATGGAGTATGGCCACTGGTTCATGGGCATCACTGTCTCCTGGATCGCTTGGGTCAGGTCATGCTTGGGGTCAGGGACCTGAAATTGGAATTTTTGCTGGAGAACACCATGAGCAGTTGATGTATGAGATGAATTATTTGACAAGCCTGTCCTGGATTTGCAATCAGCTCTGGAACTAAAATATCATTAACCCCAGGAGCATGTGAAGTTGCCAGAGCCCACAGCCACCCATCAGTGTCAGCTGAGGAGATACCACTGTTCCATGTGTCTTTCCTCCCTCCATTTTCCATCTTTCCATTAAGCAGGCTGACCTTCCCTCTCAGTCAGACCTGAGGATGAGCAAGCAGAGGCCCAAGCAGCAGTTCTGGGGACAGAGTGGGAGCTCCCAGTGTGAGAGTGGCCATGGATGCCATGGTCCCCGAGCAGGTGGTGGGACACAGCATGACCATGAGTCCAGGTTCATTCCCACATCCCAGGCATCCGGCTGGCACATGTGGCTGTGCACTGCCCACTGCAAGCCAAGCATATCTGTGCTCCCTCTGCCTTGGCTCCAGGCAGGGAACAGGCTTTTCCTGCTGTGCCTCTGCCCCAGAGGTTGCAGACAGAGTTTTCACAGTGTCCTGTCCCAAAAAATTCTGGTTTGCGCTAGGGGAGAAGTAGCATCCTCACTCCATAGGGTATCCTCAGGGATGGGTGAGAATTAAACTCCTTTTCACCCTCCAAGAGGTCGGACCCTTTTCCCATTCTCCTGCTTCAGGGCACTGGGATGGGAGCATGGAACATATTCATCACACTTTCTGCTTGCAAAGCACACCAGGATTTTGGCGGGCTGCAAGTCCAGCCCCACTCACCTCATCCTTCTGGGTGTTCCCCAGTGAGGGGTGAGGGTCTTGTCCTGTGCCCTCCTGCCCCCTCCTCCTACTCTGGCCCTGATCAGCCAGCCAGGTTTGCAACCTCTGACTTGGATGTGGAACTGGGTGCAATTTCAGGCCTCTCCCCTCTCACAGGGTGTCTTAAGCTGTGATTAAGAGCTAAATTACCACTGGGCAGCCATCCCTGGCTGAGAAGCGCCAGATTTGGGGAGGCAGCTTTTAAAGGCAGTGGGGTCCAATGAACATAACATCTGCATCAGTGAAAGGAGTGACTGATCATGGGGCTCGAATGGAACCAGGGAGTTTCTTATTGCCACCCCCAGTGACATCCTGCACCACCCCCAGTGCAAAGCCATCCTTTGGGGCAAGGTTATTCATGAGGGTGAAGCTGAACTGTTGCTTAAATAAGAGGTATTTTGCTGGTTTGGCTCTTAAAGAAGGGTGAATGATGGCCTCATGAGGCATCACTCCTGGACCCCAGCACCATTTTCCTCCCAGCTGCTTGATCCATGCAAGTAGAGGTGTTAGCACAAAAAACATCCAAGTTCTGTGGTTTTTACATCATCTTCAGCTAAGCTGTTTCCCTCATTGCCATTAACTGGGACGGGGCAGCCTCAGCCCCCACCCTGGAGGAGGCACAGGCCCCTCCTCTCCTGCAGGGTTTCGGTGGGATGCAGGAGGTGGCACAGGGCCGGCTGTGCCGCAGGGAGCTGAGGAAAAGGCAGCCTGGGTGCCAGCAAGGCAGCTTGCAGCCCAGGCCAAGCTTCCCACTCTTCCCGCACATTCTGCAACATCCCAAGCTGAATCACTTCACAGAATTCACTCTTACCCTGCTAAATGCCACTAAACCTTCAAATTAATCCTCCCATTACAGGACTTCCTTTGATGTCAAAGGGGGATTTTTTTTTTGATGGCAAAGGGGGATTTTTCCCCCCTGGTATAATTATTCCTATTTTTCTTCCCCCTTTTTTAGGCACAAGAGATTCCTGCCAGATGCATGACTTGTGGAGGCAGCTCCCACACAAGGTATTTATATATTTATATGTATATGATGAGAACGTGGTATTGAAAGACCTGAAGTTTCAGGCAGAAGATAAGGGGAATTTCCCATTTCCTGCTTGTTACAGTGGAAGTTGCTCAGGAAGAGTCTGCAGCAGGACTAGGACCAAAAGCTGTGAGATACAGCACTAGAAAATAGTTATTTAAGATAAGCATGTCCAGGGTAAACATCTGCTATTTAACACTATCACTGAGCAAGTTTCAATGCCTGGGAATGATCCCTGGCACTGCCTAAATTACAGGGATGGGTAAAGCAGATCCACTCTACTCTTGCATGCATTTCCCATCGAGCATCTTGGGTCCTACTGGGATTGCTGGGCTGAGCATCCCAGCATGGAGTCAGAATCACTGGATAATGCTCAAGAAGCAGTGGGTTGTGCTAAGGAAGCTTTCTGTAACAGCCAGTAATGATAGAACAGGACAAGTTTTATTCAGAGTATCAATCAGTTTTATGAATTATTAGGAAAAAGGGGATACAATTGCAGTGCTCTTTACTGAAAATGTTATTAAATAGTCCGTGTAATTCAACAAGGAAGTGCATTCTTGCTAATAAATCATGGCATGGAGACTCCCTGTGTTGCCTTAGGTTTTAACCCTTATATTTTTCAAATTCTGTATTGCCTGGCATGTAACTCTGAGATGCTTCATAGCCTGTTAGCTGCTGTTCTCTATAGACATTAACAGTGCCTCTCTGGGCTTGCTCTTCAAGGACACTTAGAGTGCCCAGGCCCAAGCTTCTAAAGGGGAGGGTGGGGGGGAGTAAGCTAAGGGAGCTAGGGAGAAATTGCAAAGTTTTAATTGGTGAATTTATGCTGACAGGCAAATGGACCAAACCTAGAAAGGTGTGGAGAACTCGTGACTTGTTGTCCATTTTGGGTGATGCCCCTGGGGGGCTTTGTCTGCCCTAAATGTACCTTTGAAGGCTTTTTGAATAAATACCCACCTTTTATTCCCTTACTCCTGACTAGTCTCAGTTTTTGGGCTAGCCTTTTCAGGCAACACCAGCATAACATGAGGTTTTCCTGGGAATGGAGAATGAGCCCAGGGAGGCACTGCCCAGCCATACTCAGTAGCTCAGATCTGTGTGATTACCTGCCCAGTGATCCCCCTCTGCCCCAGGGGTGCAAACTGACCCCCCTGTGCTTCCCACTGCTGTGCCACGGCTTCAATCCGGCCCCGGAGCACCTGTGCCCAGTCCTGTCCCCGCTCTAGGGCAGTGGACCTGGTCTCCATCACTGTTAGGGCAGTGATTTCAGGGGGGATCTGGGGAACCAAGCCAGCCTGGAGCAGGGCATCCTGAAATTTGGCTGCAGAGGCTGGAGCTAGGCAACACCGGGGAATGCTGGAAAGGAAAGCAAGAAAATTTTGGGTGTAAGCGAGCCCTGAGCTGGAGATGCTGCAGGAACAAGGGCTCTCCCTACCTGTTTGGCTGTGAGTAGTGGTAGTGAGCAGCCACGGCAGAGTGGGGGCACAGCAGGTAGTGGTTCTCCTCCCAGCAGCGCCTCATGGCTCCCACAATGTCCTCATCAGAGGCTGAGCACGATCCCAGGGTCTCAGAGAGCTGTGGGGAACAGGGAGGTTTGCACAGGGCATCACAACCAGCACGTTCCCAGCTGGGTTTGTGCCACAGGCACTCAGCAACGCAGGTTGAAATAGGGAGGCTGGGGAAGGGTTTCCCCAAGGGCTGAAGGAAAAGGGATTGCTGCTGCATCTGGGGGATGAGGCACTGCTGGAAAAAAACACAGGGATGGAGTGTGAGTGAGGGGTTTGCATCCACAGGTGCTGCGAGCATGGGTGGACAAGAGTTGAGACTCAGCTCTTCAGCTCTGTGCTGGTATTTCCATGCTCTGAGGGAGTTTCTGAGGACTTGTAAAACCCGCCTCAGTGTAACTGCTCTTCTTGTTTTCAATAAAACAATTTTTTAATTTGCAATAGGCAAAGGATGCTAAGTGAGGAAAAGCGCATGGGAAGTTGGATGGGAAGAGCCAGAACTCTGCATCTGGCCCTCTCGCAATTAAGATCTTTGGGTTTTCTCTTGTATCTCTCTCTGCTTTGTGTTTGCACCAAACACAATTGCACCAAATTCAGCAGACCCACTCCCAAACACGCACTTTGTGCCAGCATCCACTGCACAATGCCTCAGTGCATGGCCAAAGATGGGGTAGTGTCATAGCCTATCTAAAAAACTGTGGACAATTTTTAAGTTAATTTTGTGGAAAAGAAAGAACTTTTTTTTAAAAAATAATGTAAAAGGGTTTTAAACATCTCCATGCACACACAAAGATATAAAACCTCTGTTCTGGCCTCATGTTTAAATTTTTGGTTGGATACCCTCCACTACGATTTTTTATTTTGAAAATGAGTTGAAAACACCTGGTAGCAATAATTCTCCTTACACACACATACATGCACAGTGCTGTGTGTGTGAGGAACCAACCTTTCTGTGCAAATCCTCTGGCAGCTTCAGCCTTTTTGATATGTTGAATTGCTCCATCAGCGTTTTTATCAGGCGGCCATCAGAGCCTGAGAGCAGCCAGAGGATCCTCTCCACGTTGTAAGGCTCCTGGGATAACAAGACAACAGGTGAGCAGTGGAAATCCGAGCACCTACCTCAGGGGAAGAGCATCCATGTGGACTTTTTGTTGTCTCATTAGGATTGAGGTCCTACCTCTGTGTTTATCTGGGGGGAAGCTGGGGTGGGGTTTTTGTCTCCCTTTTGCTCACCTACATCCCAAGACAAATCTTTGGGAACAAAATGTCTTTTGAACCTCTGACCTGTCAGAGCAGTCTGACAGTGACCATCAGATTAAAACAGAAAATGAAGGGATGACTGATGAGTGCACGGTGTGACCACATCTGTACCATCGCCGTGAGGAACCCAGGCTAATAACACACTGTGTATTGGAGAACCAGAGATATCCAGCTGTTTACTCAGGGTTGCAGATGCTGCTGTGAGTCACCCAGCTCGCTGCAGGGCTGGCTGATAATCTTTATGAACATATAGGGCACATATAGGGCCCGACTGGCCTGTATGGTTATGTAGCAATCAGTGTTGCAACACTGCAGCACAATTCTGTGCAAGACCATACAGGAGGGTCCCAGACCAATTTCTCTTCTCCCTGTCTCATTCCTGCACATTTACAAACACAAAGAAATATTGATCCAGGTGATTTGGCTCAGGTACCTTGTAGTGACAGCCAGGACAAGGGATACCAACTTAGAGAGTTCTCCTCTCACCTCCTGGGTTCAGGTGCTGGGTTTGGTTGACCTCTTCACACCTTTTAGCAGCTGACCATGCCTGTGACCTTTTGTCACTCCATCCTGTCCTGCCTTGGTGAGTCATCAGGACTTACTCAGCCTTTCGTGTCTTAATCTGAGTGTCTTATGGCCCCAGTTCTTTTCTTCATCTTCCCACCACCATCTCCCAGAGCCCCCAGCCTCTAATCTTCAGTCTAGTCTGGGTGTAGCCTGCCCTTTGTCCCCTGGTTTTGGCTGTCCCCTGGTTTAGGCTGCCCTGAGAAGCTACGTGTCAGTGTACCTGGACTTCTGTGACCTACTCCTGGAGGTGCCTCCAGCACCGTGCTCCTGACACCTCTTCTCCTGTCCTTCTTTCTGCTGCTCCCACATCCTTCCCACATGCTCCCCTTCACCCTCCATTCATATCAGCCTTGTGGTTTCCATTACAGATCACTACATTGATTAGTCACCAGTAAGTCAAACTGGGCCAGGACACTGGTGCAAGTACTGGCCTTACCATCTAAGTAAGGCTTTTGCTTGTGTCCCATGACACCAGAGATCCCCAGAGGAATGCTGGGGCCCAGTTTGGAGGACAGACCATGATGGGGACAGAGCTTTGGCATGTGGACATGAGCTGTGTGGTGCTTCCTGACTGCAGGGGCAGAGAACAGCCCCAGCTTGGCTTTAGGTGCTGTGAAGACACAGCATGTGCTGTGATTGTCTTGGGAGTGCTCCTCACAAGGCTCATCCACACCAGGCTTTCAGCCTCACCTTCAACTCTTTAGGCAGCATCTAATGGAAATTTTCTCTGCTTTACCGCAGCCTGCAGAAACAGCAACCTAAGAGGCTGTGCACTCTCCATCTTTGAATGTTTCCAACACCCAAACAAAGCCCTGACCTCAGGGCTGACCCTTATTTAAACAGGTCCCAACTAGAGACCTCCTGAATTCCTCTCCAGAATGAAGGATCTCTTTAGCTATGGAAATATTTGCATGGATGTTTCAGATGCAAGCTGAACAATGTGATGTGCAGGTGGATACACCCATCCAGCTCCTCTGAAATCTCAGGAAATCCCCTCACCTGACTGCCTGCCCCCATGATCCCAAAGTCTGGCACATGCTGACCAGTGCTACTGAAAGGACATGGGCTCAGAGAGCAGCCCAGCTGCCTCAGAGCTCCAAGGAGCCCCACAGGTTCCAGCTTGGGAGGAAAGCCAAGCTGCAGAGCACAGCCTGGTGATAAGGGTGTAGGAACTTAGTGACTGCAGAGCATGGCAGTCCCTCCAAGCTCCCAGGTCCTCCCAGTGTGCTTGAAAAGCTTTTGGAAAATCCAGGCAGCTTAAGGCCACAGAGATACAACACCAAGGGTTTCCCACTTTGATCACTTGTTTGGAAGCAGATCCAATCCCTGGGGATCACAGAGCAGGAATGAAATGGGAGGTATTTGCTTCCAGGTGTTTGGTTTCTGTACCTCCATGACTTTTCTTTCTGAGTCCTTTGCCTGCCTGCTGAGACTTGTTTTGTTCTGACGTTTTACAAGCTGCAGACGGCCATAAACGAGGCATTTCTTCTGGACTTCCCTACCTTCTTCCTCTCACTCTTGGTGGTCCCTTCCAGAAGCATCAACAAAGCCCTTGAGACATGATGGCATTTATAGTTCTCTAGATGCCACATGATGTGAAAATGTCCCTCTCTTGCTAAGCTTGCACAGAGCAAATCCGCAGAAACCCAGCACTCAACAATGAAGATCACAAAGTCAAGCCCTGGAAAGTGAGGAAGAATGATTTTGATCTATTCAGCTCAACAGTCTGTAGCATAAATGGTCAATATGAATCACACATCCTAATGCATCCCTGGGTGGCAGAATTATAAAGGTAGAACAGAGTACAAGGAAAAAAAAATGCAATATTTGCTATTTTCCCATTTCCAATTCACTGCCTACCTGAATGTCCATGGCTGATGCTAATGTAGCCTTCACACCCTCTGCCAGTGAGAAATCTCCATGTTGAACTGTCCTGTGAATGATGTCATTGCTGTTCACCACAGCAACAAGTCGAATTGGGAGACCCATTTTCTGGGCAATACAACCAGCTAGGGGGAAAAAAAGTGAAAAAATACATGTGTGCTTGATGAACATCCAAAGGAGATTTAGCAAAGAGATCATTGACCAAATTGATTTGGCATCTAATTCAGGAGCAGACACAAATGATATTCCCTATTGGACTCCCAGATATCTGACTTCAGTGGTTTGGTAGAGCACCAGATAATAAAATCCAGGGATGTAATGCTCCACCTGCCATTGAACACAAACCACTGGGCATCTCCACGTTTGCCAGTGGACAGGTATGGGACGAAGAGCTCAGGCAGCAGTTGGGCAAGCAGGAGAGATGAAGATTTTCAGCTTTTGCCTCTCTGATGGGCAGCCTGGAAGAGCAGTGAACATACCAAATCCTTTATTGCTTTCACAAGACAGTTCTACACCTATTTTGGGACTGAGGCAATAAAGGACTCTCATTTAGAAGGCCAGATTACGCAATTAAGAGTGGTTCTCTTGACCGTGCATTACCACACAAACCAGAGTAGGACCAGGCAGAGCTCCACACCTCTGTTAATGTCTCACTTAAGAAATCAGAGCCACATTATTTCCCCCCTTTTCTGCATCAAACACGTTCTGTCCTCTCCTAATGTGCCCATCCTCAAGATAGTTACAGTCATCATCAAAGGGTGGTTTGGGTTTTTCTGCACCCTGCAAATCATCAGTGACACCTAAATTGAGTAATAACCATACATGAGTAATAAAATATAAGTGGTTCTGAAGAAATCCTACCAGAGAGTGGGTGTTTTAATAAATAGCAATACCCAGTATCTGCAAAGTGCTTTTGGTCCATAGATCACAGCATTCTCTCTCTCTTATCTAACCCATCTTTTTTTCCCTTTACCTGTGATATTTCCTCCTCCTCCTGTTGGCACAACAATTTCTACCTCTGGCAGCAGGGTTGTATCCAGGGAGGGGGTGCACTGAAAGTAAGCATAGAAGTAGTGAGCAATCTGCACCATAATCCTGGACCAATTGATGGAATTCAAGCTCATCAGGTTGTATTTTCCAGCAAAATCAACGTCAGCGAACAATTCCTTGATCGGCTCATCGATTTCATCGCTGTTCCCATGAGCTGTCAAAAGGAGAAAGGAAAGATTAGATCTCCAGCAGTGCATCAGGCATGAGGTATTTCTGCTCAGAAATAGGGTTGGTCTCAAGCCCTGGGGTTTGCTGTAGCCAGGAGTGCCCCGAGCTGCCTGTGTGCCTCGGGGGCTGTATGAACCAGGGGCTGAGTTGCATCATGCGCATGCCAGGTGGTTTCTGCAGTCATGGTTCTCTGGGCTCTTCTACCAAATATAAACTTGCCAGACAGGCAAATGCTGCATCCCCTTGTGACATGCCAAGGTGAGACCTGGCTGAGCAGAGGAGTCCATGGGAACTCAAGCAGCTCAAGCACCCAGTGGTGATGCCTATCCAGGGGGGGCATCATCCATGAAGGTGAGAGGGCAGAGGGAAGGGGTGACTCCAAATCCTTTTAGTGCCAGGAAATGGTGCTAAACTTAGTGCAGCCAAACACCAACCACCTGCATGGAGGCAGCTGTGATCTGTGGCCAAGAGAAAAGGAAGCCTTGAACCACTTGATCACCAAACTGGGGACGTTGTCTCCTGTTAGCCAGATATCTGGGCATGGTGATGGCAGTGACCCAGCTGGCTGCAGCTGCTAAAGGTGCAAATCCCACTGAGCAGCCCCCTGGGACTTTTAGGGTCATGGTTTTGACACAGCAGGGCCATAAAGTGAGCAGTCCAAACAGCAGTGCCAACCAGCAAAGACGTGGACGTTGTCTTCAATGACGGTGGTCATCTGAAGTTCCTGTATCTGGGTGCAGAGCCCCTTGGGCAGCAGAACAAAGATGTCCATGTTCTTCTGCCCTCTCACGCTCTCGATGGCCGAGCTCCCTGTGTCCCCTGAAGTCCCTGTTTCAAAGTGAGGAAGCACCAAGAAAAGCAAAAAATTGCTGCATCAATCAAACCTGCATCGCTGCAGTTTAAGAAAAAGATGCAGAGATGCCCCATGAGATGTTTTTGGCCAGAGCAGACACCCTTGCATTGGCCAGAGATCATTCACCAGCCACCCACAAGGCAATACCACCCCTGTATTGGTGGGGCTGTGGGATGAAGGCACTCAAGGTAAAGGCCTGCCCAGAAATCTTACCCCCAAGGAGTCATACTCACCCACCACAATAGCGACATGCTTCTGCTTTTTCTCCAAGAAGTACTGTAAAAACTGCCCCGTGCAGGACAAGGACAGGTCCTTAAACGCATAAGTAACACCATGCCAGAGCTCCAAAACATTCAGCCCATCTTTCAGCTTGGACAGATGCACGACATCCTTGTGTCTGAACCTGCTGAAGGCCCTGTCGATCAGATCTAGAGGGAAAATGGTTAAAGAAACTGTTAGATTGAGTAGAGAAGTGTTTTTCTGACCCATGGCTTCCTGTATCTGTGCTCTCTGTGCTCCTGGGTACCTTTCTGTACAACTGAAGACTCTGGGTTGCTGGAGCAGTGACAGATATCCAACAAGTTATTTGTATTTATTGGAATGAACCAGCCCAGCTTCATGATGTTTGATAACTCTTTGGCAAGCAACCCCAGGGTACACTCCACACAATCAGAGAAAACTGTATTAAAATATAAAATACAGGAAACCAGAGTTTTATCACAGTGTGCCATTGAGACAGAGGTTGCAGCTGCCCTCTGGTGGTAGTGATTGCTCTTAAGTGCCAAAAGCTTTAAAAGACGGATCTCAAGGCAAGCATGGAGCAGCAGAAAGCCCTGGAGGGAGCCCAGCGGTGAGTGAGGCCACAACATCAGCCTGTTGCAGCCACCAGAATCCCTCTTTGTACACAGGAGACACCTATTGCACTGCTCCTAGCCAGGTGACAGAGGAGAACAGGGCACAGAAAGGAGCAGGCAATGGTGCAGCAGGCTCCATGCTCTAGGAAGAGGATGGGGGGAAGGTGGGCAGACGCATCTGAACCCCCTAAAATCCCTGCATAAGCAGCTCCCCTCTCAGCTCACCATTGAGCGCGTTCCGTGGGACCAGCTCGGCTGGGATGAAGAGGGAGCACAGCTCCTTGACCAGCCCAGGGTAGGAGAGGCTGCTCCACTCCCTCAGCGTGTCCCTGTCCAACGAGGGGATGCGCTGGGGCATGAGGAGGCCTCCATCAGGCGCGTAGCCGGAGAAAAGGGCTCCCTCGAAGTCCAGGGCCCTCGTGCCTCCACGTGTGCTGACGTACTCCATGGCTCCTGGGGAGGCACCACAGTCACTGCCAGGAACACAGAGCACCCCCACACTGGGAACAGGCCCTCATCCCAAACCGACTCCCTCAAAAACCTCCCCTGTGGACAGACAGAATTAGCTGGGCGAAACAAAACACCTCCTCCCCAAGAGAGCCACAGGGAGCTGGAGCAGCCGGGCTCAGTGGAGGGCATGCAGCATTTTGCAGGAGGAGGAAAGGCTGCCTGGGATTTGTGCCAAGGTGGCTGGAGCCTCCCTGTTCCACTTTCCCTCCCCCCTGCCCTGGGAGACACTTCCTGCCTGAGGAAAAGCCCTGACGGAGCAGAAGTCGCTGCACAAGTACGTCGTGTCTCCTGCGGGCTGTTTGCAAAAGCTGGAGCTTTAAAATGTTTTGAAAACGAAAGATAAATTAAAGGAAATCACTACATTTTTAGAGCAGGTTGATTTTGCTCAAAGGGGTTAAACTAAGGACAGGATTTGACGCAGAGCAGGAAGGGCTGAGCTAAATCCTCCGGATTCGCGCAAATCCCACCGAGCGGCCACCGGCGCTTCTGGGAGAGGCTGCGTCTCCCCCTGGCCCTGAGAACCCCTCAGCTGCTCCCACCTCAGGCACCTGGGCCGATGCTGCAGCCCCTCAGTGGGGCAGGGAAGCGGCCAGACAACCCGAGGCCAGCGCTTCCACCCCAGCCACCCTTTGCACTCGTGCTCACGGAAAACTTGTCCCCGCTGCCGCCCGCCGGTGTTCCCAGTGCCACAGAGCAGCCGGCAGAGATGGCCTGCACCCAGCCTGGGAATGGGAATGTGAGGGAGAGAGGGAGCTGAGCTGCTCCTGTTGGTGCCAGCGTCAGGACAAGGGGCAGCAGGTGCGAGCTGCAGCTGAGGAGAAATCTGGTTAAATATTAGGAGAGAGTTTTAATGTGAGGGTGATCAAGCACAGGGCATGGAGAACTTCTTGTTTCCAGTATGACCCTAGAAACACTCAAACTTCAACTGGGGAAATATGGAGCCGCGTGATTTACTGTGAGTTTGGATTTAAATTTGAGATTGGACCTGCCTAAAGGAGGGCTTGAGTCAGAAAACCCCAGAGGTCCCTTGCAAGCAAAATCAGTCTGTAATTCAGCTCTGCAAAGCAAAGTGTTCAGCCTCCCAACAGCCCCATCACACCAATAGAGAAACCGAGGCACAGGAGAGAGAGGAGACATAGGAGGGGTTGTGCAAAACCATCCAGTTCTTTGCAGGGAAGGGCTGTGCATCCCTTTTATAATTTTTATTTTAATATAATCAGTGCTGTTTGAAGGGCAAGGTCAGCACAGGACCGGTGGTGGCTGCACAGACCCAGAACACAGCTCAGTGCTGGAACACACACAGGGACTTTAGCCCAGGCAGGCAGGAGGAGAGGTACAAAGGATGGCTGATAACAGCCTGCTGTGAGCCACGGAGCCCACGTCTGCAGCAAGGGACACATCACCTGCCAAAGCACTGGAGCCTGACCCTAAATGCATCACCTCTCTAGCTCTGTTCATATGGTTCTAACTGGAGCAATGAAAAAAGTCTCTGGCACGTGGTGGTCCAGGCTCTACCCTGAGCACTGATGTGGAAAAGGGCTTTTCTACACCTAGCATCCCAAAGGAATGTTTCTGCAGGCTCTTCAATGGGAGGCAATAGGTAAATTTCAGATTCTGGACAAAGTTGCCCATGGTGCTGGTGCTCAAGGTTGAACAGGGCAGCTGCAGCAGAGCAGGAAGCAAACAGAAGTTTTTTAATAATATATCTGAGCTCAGAGTAGGCCAGAGCAGAGCACACTGCTATGAAATTAGCTAGGAAGGGATCAGCTTATCCATAATTGTACAAATTATATCACCAACCAGCTCACATCTCCCCACCATCAGGAGATGTCTGTGTTCAACATTCCTCACGACATTGCAAAGACCAATCCTGAGCCACCCAAACCAGCTGTGGCCCCAGGGTCCTTCCTTTACCTGTAGCCACCAGGTCCTCATGGCACTGGTGTGCAGTGGGATGCTGACCCTGTAATGCAGGTCTCTCCCCATTCCACAAGTGGATCCAGGTCCTTCAGAAGGTGCTAGAAAAAACAGGCAGCAAGTCTGGACCTTGTTCATCAGGGATGGCCCAGGTTTAAGTCGATGGTGGAATCTCCCATGGCTGTCCCTGGAGTCACTGGAAGCTCCCAGGGTGACTTGGCCTGCTGAGGAGAGTGGCAGACGTCTCCAGAACAGAGCCTCAGCTCCTCATCGTGCCCCAGTTGGTAACTGACACAAAAAAAAACTGCAATTAGCATCTCAGGAAAAAAACAGTGAAATATTAGAAATAAAGGATATAGTAAAAGCTGCAGGATATGTGATTTGCCTTCTCTATTCTAAACTCCCCCCTTTCCCACGACAGTGTGTAAAGGGGAATTCAATATTTTCCCTCCTTGTTCACACATTTGAGTTCAGCTCAAATTTAGGTTAGAACAAATCCATTGGAAAAGCTGCACAAGCTGGTAGTTTTTATTACCAATACAATAATTTAATATCACCAATGTACATCTCTGCAAGGGTCACCCAGCACACTGCAATGAGACCTCACTTATTCCCACCACCACAAGATTTTATGCTTCTAGGCATTTACCTACCATGTCTAATCCTTTTAATGTGTGTTTGAGCTGCGTGAAAGGACTTCACTGATACATCTAATTTTTATTTTTGTTTTCAAGTGAAGAGCTTATAGTGAGACTGATGATTCCTTCAGCATTACACCCCTCTGGGATGCAGGAGCCCTGCATAAAAAAATGGATTATACCAGGATACCTGCTGCTGTGCATTTGCAAAGAGGCTGTTGCCACAGCTCTGGGTCTATCAGCAGTGATAACCCTCACTAACGAGCTCAGTGGTTAATGCTGGGGTGCAGGGACTGCTGATGTGGCAGCCATGGGTGAGCAGAGAACACAGGGGAGGCACCTGGGACAAAAATCAGGACAGTAGTGACATTTACTTGGAGGGTTTTTCCCATGCTCAGCCCTGCAATTTCCATGTTTAGAGTGGTGTTTCATTTTGGATGGAGCCCTGGGCAACTTGGTCTAGTGAAAGGTGTCTCTCCCCGTGGCAGGGGAGTTGGAACAAGAGAATCTGTAAGGTCCCTTCCAACCCAAACCATTCTGTGATTCTGTGATTCATTCTATGATTCTTTATTTTGAATTTTTTAATAAAGGAGGGGAAGAGAGTGCTTGTGCTCCTGTCAGAACTCATCCACTGCAGCAACAGATCAAGAGCTGGAAAATGTAATAGCCCTAATTAACCTGGTCTTACTCAGTGCTTCCGTATTCCTGCTGGGATTTGCACTTCCACTTTGGACCTTGTCTGTTCCTGAGCACTTCATGGCCTTTGGACTCGTATTTCAGGAATCAGATGTATTTGCAAACTCCAGCTAAGGCTCCTATCAGACTTTTCCAACATTTTTTAATGCATCATTTTTCATCCCTGCAGATGGAATTTCCTCAGCTTCTTCACATTTCAAAGGCGTTCCAAAGCATTATGAGGACTGAGGAATGAGAAGGGCACACATAACAACAGAAAGCCATTTTTTTCCTGCACAAATCCCCCTAAAATTTCATGTCTCGGCCTTGAACATTGCAAAAAAAGACAAGCCCTGCAACACTCTCAGCTCAGTGTTTGCTGAGCAGTTTTGCCATCCTCTCCAGCAAAATGGGCCCCTCTACGCATCCTAAGCACAAGCAGCGCGTTGGGTTGGGGTCCCCGGCCCATTTTCCCGGCAGAGCATCCCCCAGGATGGTTGGGACCAGCGGCTGTGACTCGGTGAATCCCGAGTCACTAGATGGCGGCAGTGCCCTGTGTCCAGGCATCCAGGAGGAGATGCACATTCCTTTCCCTCATCCCATCCAGCCTTTCCCACCCTCCCGCGGGTCCCTCCACCCTCCGGGCTACGAACGCCCAGCTACCCCCAACAAAAGCCGGGAAACAGCTTGCCAAAGTTTTGGAGCTGAGGAAAAGGAAGTACGGGCGATGCCCTGCGGCAGGAGGGTTAGATAAGAAGCTAAGTGGCCTGAAAAAAGCAAGAGCTCATCGGGATGGGAAGGAGGTTCTTCATGTTCACCCCGTCTTCTCCCTGAGATCCATTCTGGGATTATGTCACCCTCCTTTCAGCAGGACATCTCCTATCCCCAGGGAGACACTCCAAAAGGGGCACGCAGAAAGGACTCCAGCTCTCCAGCAGATGCACAAAGTACCAAATTTAATAACAAAGCATCACATAACCCTGAGCAGCACAAAAATGTCCTCATATCTCAGTCCTGTCTCTGCCCACAAGCTGTCTGGGCTCTGAAAACCACACACAAACAAAAGCTTTCAGACCTATAAGTGACTCAGGTAACATCAGGCAGGTCCAGTAAGGGAATAATCAGGATATTTGGGGTTTTGCAATGCCATTTACTACCCTGTACAGAGGATATCCCAGTGGGAAGTGTGTTATGTTTGCTGAGAAAAATTATATGAGCTTATCACTGGGAGTTGTTGAAGTTATATGTGCCCTGCCCTCTCATGCACAGAAGTGTGAACATTCACAGAGAAAACAGGGAGGTTCCAGGTAAAAACTGTAAGGTTCTGGCCAGAAATCAAAGTGTTTGAGTTCTGCCTTTCACAGAGGCAGATCCACACATTAGTCAGGCTTGGAATCTATGGCAGAGAGGGGGCTGAGAAAGTTTGCAGAGTGACTGCAGTTGCACAGGCAAACATGCACTGAGAATTATTTATTTGAGTCTCATGTCAAGGAGATATAAGGCAGAAATGTTATGATTGTAAATTAATTAAAGTCCACAAATCTTCATCTTTGTTACAGCAAATGTGGCTCTTGCCCCCACTTTCTCAATCTGATCTAAATTGCTACATTTCAGCTGACATGAGGCAGAACTTCCACCTGAGTCACCTCCTCTCATCTACAAAATGTACACATGCAGACTTTTCCACCTCCACCTGTGGTGATTTTGCAGGGCAAGGAGCTGCCAGCACATCAGCCCTTTCCCCACGGCCAGGTGCCCTGCTCTTTCCTCAGAGGGAGGTGTTTCACAACAGGCCAAGGTCACCCATGCTGGGGTTTGGGTCTTGCAGACCAAAGTGCAGGACCCACTCAGATAGGCAGGGCAGAGAGGGAGCACAGGGAATTGTGCAGTGCAGGCTCCTGTGGTGGGATACTGGAGATGCTGTTCCCTGGTTGTGCAGTCTGGCCCTACTATGCCAAAGTCTGCATTATACACCTGAGCCAAATCTGATCTCAAAATCTGCAATCCCAGAGCATATGGGCTCTATGGCCACCCACTTGGGACTGGACAAGGAAGATGCTTGATCAGCTTCTCCAGGTGACTTTGGGAAAGCCAGGTGGTCTCTGTGTGCTCCATAATGTGAAAAATGGGGATGCCTGTGCTCAGGGAGGCACTTGGAGTACAGCAAACATGACAGGACCAAGTGGGACATGGACATTGGCAATCCTGGACTAATGGCTAATGGCTCCATTTCTTTTCCAACATTTTCTTCCCATGCCCTGCCACAAACAACTCCATAAGCAATAAGCACTCTTTTCATCCTTAAACCCTACTCCACAAGGTGGGCTGTGGGATGGAGGGCAGCCTCACCCCGCCAAAGGCCAAGCTGCAAGAGCAATACGTGTCCTCTGAGGGCATAAACAGAGGAGTCCACGTGCCCAGAGAGAGGCCACAGCACTACACCCCAGATGTTTGAGACAAGAGAGTGGGAGGTGAGTGGCAGAACCAGCAGCTTTATTCCTACTCTAAGGCAAGATTCCAGCAGCAAAGTCCAGCTCTTCTGTACACTCTGCTCCCCAGGTGACCATTAGCAAGCAGAGCTAAGGCTCTTGTGCTATCAGTGATAGAGCTGCCTTGACCTTGAAGAAGCAATACCAACCCTTTGGTCCCTGGGGTACCTTTGCAATAAGATGACAAGGGCTGAGGGCTGCCCTTCACTGAATATCAGCATTGCTGGAAAGCTTTATCAAGCAGCAGCTCCCTATGCAAGCTGCTGCTTTTGACAGTCTTATCAGGGCTCTGATAATGACATATCTAATCTAAACCTGTGTGAAGTGGTGCTTGCATGTCTGCAGCTTGGAAGCTACAGCTTGGAGGCAGGAGTCTCCAGCAGATTCCCAGGTGCTGTATTTCATCTCAGTGCTGTCCTGGTAATGCAGCACAAAGAAAACTTGTAGGAAACCAAGAGGAATGGAGAGCTCATGGCAGCAGCAGCATCTTTTCCCATCCCTACCAACCTTTCAAAGCAATGTAGGCATGTGGCCTGAGGAAGAAACCTTTGTTCCTCAAGGTTCAAAATAATCATACCAGAGATGTGAAAACTGGGCAGCAGGCCAAGTTCCCAGGTTCAAGGGCAGCAGAAATAGGGATTACCCAAGCAATACTATAGGTTGAGACAGAGGGAAGCCCACCTGGGCATCTGTGACTGGCAAGCTTGTGACCAAGCTTTTTTTTAAAAATGGCTAAGGATTTGGGGTGTTCAGCTGGACCTGCACTAGAAAAATCCAGGACTGAATCAGCAAAAGCCTGTCACATTTGGGGCAAGAAAATCCTAGTGTAGAGCCCAGCCCCAGGTTCCCAAAGCACTGAGGTGAATCCAAAGGCTTCATGAAGTCTGGGGAGTCACTGCTGGGATACATGAGAGAGGCAAGAGAGGTGATAGAGGTGAGATGCAAGAAGACATTCCCAAACCTTCACAAGGCTACCACATACCCTATTCTGGGTTCCAGCAAAGTGCCTGTCCCCACACAGTGCTTTGGCTGTAAAGTCGTTTTTGTAGTTCAGAACTTAAACAAGAGGTCTAGTTCAATCTGTAGAAGCCCTAAAACTCAAAATCCTGTTTCCCAGTATAATGTCCAAATTATCAAGAAGCATTGCAAGTAGGAGGGTGATTTCTCAGTTGCAGACAGTGAATGAAAGTGGGAGCTGAGATAGGGAATCCCAAGGGAGGGTTGAGGGGTAGTCATAAAAGGATGCAACTGCTCCACAGGCAGCTACAGAGGTGATGGAACAAAACCCTTTTGATTATGGCAGAGGTTATAACACAAGGCACTGGTCACAAAATGCACTTTGGGAGGTTTAGGTTGAGCACCTCTCTTTCAAGAGGTGTACCCAGGGAGCCAGAGGAGGTGGGGTTTGAGATTTGACCAAAAACCATGGCTGATCCATTGGTGATATTCTTGCCTGAGAAGTTCTGCACGTCCATTTCTTTGATTCAGGTGCAAAAAGCAGAAATAAGATATTTTAGTCCTTTTTTTCTGACAAGCTGCTAAGACCCTTATTTTCAAAGCAACTTAAAGGCAGAAGTCCCTGCTGGCTTACAAAATATAGCTTCCTCAACAATTTTTGAAAATGATCCATAGCTTTTCTCTTTATACAAACCAGATTCAGGTTTTAGGGTACAGATTTACTTTAATCAAATTATCAATTGACTTGGCCTCATGCTAATGAAAATCAGGTGCATTTTCTTGGCCCTGGAAAGTTAAAATGATATCATATTTTAAAAGATCCCATATTCTAGTGAGGAGATGTACAAGTACTCTGAACTTTGCTGTTGAGATTAAGTTTATCTCACCTGCCATTTGCTCAGCAGGCCTGGCTAGATAATAATTATCTTGGCCAAATTTCATTCAATAAGCATTTCTCCTCTTTTTAATATGAACTTCTGCATGTCTTTGCAAAAAAAAATAAAATAACATGAGTCCAACAGAACACAAAGTGGTTTTATTTTTGATCATTGATCAAAAATCAGTTGGTTGCGTTTCCAGACTTTCCAATGGCAATTCACAGTCCACATTTATCCAACAGCAAATCCAGGAGCACAGATATGTTATAGCTATTCACAGCAAGTAGAAGAGGAGAGGATACCTGCAGGAAACAACGTGGGTCCCAAATGGGGTGAATTCTCTCATGGGTTATGTGTTTCTGTGAATGGAAAAATTTCTGCCCAATTACCAAGACAGTCCTGGACAATTATATCCCCCTTTTAACATTTGACATCCAGACCTTAGGAGCTTGGCCTCCAGGGACACTGTGGGCCTGGGAACTCTGCCATTTTTTCAAGCTTGATTCTCTCTCTCCACCACGCAAAGAGAGGGGTTCTGAACTGCCTGGAGGAGCAGCCAGAGGTCCAGGGTACAAATATGTGGGAGGCACACATGTGCTTCCAGGTGGCCCACGGCCAGAGGACATTTTCTGGAGGGATGCAGGGAGCTGCCAGCTCCAGCTGCTGTCAGGACCTGGCCAAAGAGGTCAGTCACCTCTGTCCCCATGAAGAGGGCACTGAAAAGGGACCTGTGTCAGTGCAGCCCCGTGTGACACCAGGGCATTCACCTGAGGCAGGGATAGAAATGAAAAGCAATTCCTAAGGTGACAGCATTCCAGAGGGGATAAAAGGGAAAAAAGCCAAAAACCTGTTTGGGAAAATTGCAGAATCAATCCAGCCCCACCATGAGTGCCCTCTGAACCTGCTTGGCTCCCTCCAGGGTGCACAAGGATGATGCCCCTATGGATTCCCCCCCTCCAGTCAACTTCATCCACTGCCCATCCCACAGACTGAGGTTTTCCCCTCTCTTGCCTCGTCTTGCAGACACTGCCTGTACTAATTAACCAGAAGCTGAGGCTGTCTGGCCCAGGCAGTGTCTCTGTGCACCACTGCAGCACAAGAGAGGGGACTGGACCAGCAGGAGCAGGACAGACGGCAGCAGAAGGCTCTGACAACCTCTCCAGGTTGGAAGGAGATAGGTCTTTTTCATTCTTATCCATGACGTCAAAAAAAAGGACTAAGATGCTAAAAGAAGGCAAAATGGAAGAATTGCAGAGGAGAAGGCATGTGAGTGAAAAGGAGGGAAATCCCTGAGCTGACTTTGGGAGGGTGGAGGAATTCATCAGGGCAGAGGATGAGTCGCAAGCAAGAAGCTGAGCCTGGGAGTGCAGACCCAGAGGATGGATGCTCAGATGCCATGCAACAACCTGGGATGTTCAGGGATGGGACTGGAAGAGGTGCCCAGCTCCAAGCCCTACTTTGGAGAGAGGAATTTGACTCAGTTTGGAGGCTGCTGTTTGTCCTTCTGATGTTGCACTTGGGAGAAAGGCAGCTCTGAGGACTGGAGTGCTCCTTCAGTACACAGATGACTGTGACTACTACAGGGAGAGGAGATGAAAGGGGGTTTGGTAGATCACTAAGGGCACCATCTATCCACACAAAACCCCTTTGTCAGAGGCAGAGCCATAGTGGTGGAGCCTGAATTAAACTGCAGTCTTCAGGAGGGCCTGTGCAAGGCCAGGAATTGATTTGGAGTTGTTTTTTACTTAGGGGACAACAATGGGTTTGTGCTACTGCTAATCTGGGTTACCAAACCCCACCAGAACAGGTCTGTGAGCAAGTCAGTGCCTGCCAGTGTCCAGCCACTATTGGTGTCAGTGCTAAAGACCCACCATGCACACACCAGTGAGCAGAAACCCCCAGTGTCAGCTCCAGGGGAGCACAGTCACCATTTTCTCCTCCCCTATGTGTGTGCTTCCAGACTGCAAGCTCATTAGCTGCTTTGGCTCGTTCTCTGATAATGAACCTCTTTGCACAATTGTTATTTTTATTTATCATTTGTTTATGGAGGCCACATTGTGACCTCCATAAAATAGATTTTATGGGGTTTTCCCTGCCCCCACATTGTAAATTGTGGAGCAATTTATCTCTGACCATTGCCCAGTTTTATGTTAATGTTTGAACATGGCCATAAACCAATTACATCATCTTACCTCTGGCCAACTTTTAAGGCAAAAGGACCATATAAAACCAAGCTCTGCTCACCAGCAAGGCACCTTCTCTTGTGTTAGGAGCACAGAGAGCCTTTTCATCATGAGCTTCACTGGAAAGTACGAGCTCCAGTCCAAGGAGAACTTTGAGCCCTTTATGAAAGCCCTGGGTAAGTGCCTGCACATGCTATGTGCTGCTTTGCCTCTGCAGATCCCACTGATTTTTGGGAGCCAACTGTGTTGATGTGCTGATGATGTAGATTGAGACATCTCTGAGATTTCCTTTTTCTGTCTGTCACCTTGTAATTGTTGGGCTTTTAAATGTATTTGTGTAGAGATGTGATCTCAAAACAGAAGAGAAAGCATCTTTGGCTGCGGAGTGGGGGTCAAGAGATGATGGGTGAAGTTTTATGGCTTGCAGTAAACCAGTCCTGGCAGGCTCTGGGGCCACTGCCCAGCGAGGCTGAGTGCTGCACACACATGATAAGCCAGCAGGACCTTGGTGGCTTAGGGGAGCTGCAGATCTGCTCCATCAGGCTGTGAAGTTTGAGGGCAAGCAGGACATTGCTCAGTCAATGTGCTCACCATTCATCAGAAAAACAGTCCGTGTTGTTTACATGCTTAATGGTGAATGTGTCTAGCTAGATTTCCACTCCTGTCTGTGACAGGGAATGTGGTCCTGCAGGGATTCAGGGGGGCTCTGCACTATTTCTGCACAGTTATATGCCAAAAGGGCTCTACCTGTCAGATCGCCTTCAGGCTTTGGGAGAAGATTTTATAAGCTGGTTCTGAGCAACTCTGAATCTCATTAAAAACTCACTCTGTTCCTTTATTCTGTCTTAATTTAATCCACTTTTCCTTGCCTGACAGTGAAGGAAGAAAAGCAGGATTTATTCTTAGACAGGGAGGTGGTATTTGTGCCCCCAGTCAGGTCAGCGAGACACAGGAAATGTCTAATTCCCCCACAAAATTGAGGATGACAGTATTAACCTTCTTCCCCAGCAGACTCAGGGATATGTGGCTCTTGGGGAAGCATCACCATTGGAAGGTTTTTCCACACTGGAATAAAAATTTTCCTAGCTGTAGATTCCCAAATCCTGCTACATTCATTCAGCAGCAGCAGTCTGCCCACAGATGACCCCAGGGTTCACCCAACGTCTCTTGTTCCTGGGCAGGGATCTCTGATGAGCTGATCCAGAAGGTCAAGGATGCCAAGACCATCACAGAAATTGAGCAGGATGGGAAGAAGTTCAAGATTACTTCAACCGCTGGCTCCAAAGTGCTGAAAAACCAGTTCACCATTGGGGAGGAGTGTGAGATGGAGTTGCCGAATGGAGAGAAAGTGAAGGTGAGTGATCTGCCCCCACTGCCAGGGCTGTGGGCAGAGCTGGGGTGTCCCTCAGGGACATTAAATTTTCTTTTGAGCCATTCCCTCTGCATTTGAGCAAAGGCACTGACCATACCACAGGTATTAAAACACCCCTGCAGAAAAAGCCTTGCATTTCTGAAGCTATATTAAAAGTCACTTTGGAAAACACTGGAAGCCAGTGTTTTAACATCCCATTTGAAAAAGGGGGACAGAGACGCTCTGGTAAATTTTTTTGACAGCAAAAGTTCTGAAATATTTGAGGTGGAAAAGGATTGACTTTGTGTCATGTTGCAACACAAAACATACCTCCACCTTCATTTTGTTGACTCAAAGGGAGTGCAGGAAAATCAGACAATGAATCATAAACCCATAAAACTCTCCTTTTCAGTCCCAGTACCTGTTAATTTCTCTGCTAGCCTTTCCCACTGCTTCTGTTTACACTGGGTGAGATGATTTGGCAAGGTGAGGAGCTGTCACCCTAGAAATTGGATCAGCTCCTGTTCCAGGACATTAGTTTCCAGTGGTTCATAAAATGTCACAGCAAATATTGTTTCTCACCTCTACCTCAGGAGAAGATAATATTGCAGGGACATTTGAAAGCAGGAGGGATGATCACCAAAGAAATGCCCTAGTGAACTGGGCTTTGAGAGCTGCACCAGCTGTGTCACGATTTCCAGCATCACTGAAGTCCCTTTGGTATAAACCAGGGGTAAACAGCAATTAGGAAAGTTTTACCCCCTGTAAATCAGCAGCTCAAGGGCAGATTAATACATCTTATAGCTGAGCAAGGCAGATAAACAGAAATGGGCTTTGCTGACTTATTTATTTGATTGATTTCATCGATCAGTGATAGCTGCCCTGGGAGTGCTGGTGCTGTCTGCAGCCTGTTCAGATGTGCAGCTCCCAGGGGGCAGAGACTCAGCAGATGAGCCTGTCCCTTGGAGAGTTTTCCAGCCGTGTCTGAGTTTCTGAAAGCTCCTGAAATAGTTTCCCAACTTGGCTGAGACTAACCCAAGCCCCACACTGTCACCCAGCTCCCAGTCACCTCACTCCAAAGGAGGCTGCTGCAGCAGTGTGGGTGGTGCAGAGGAGGTGACATGACAGACCCTCACCCAGCTCATGTGGCTCTGCAGTCTCCTCCTGTTAGAGCAGGGGAAGGACAAAATGCAGGGGTTCAGGTGGTCTCCTGCAATAACATGAACGCCTTTGTCTTCCACCAGGCTCTGGTGCAGATGGAGGGGAACAACAAATTGATTGCAACGCTGAAGGGGGTGAAATCCGTCACGGAGCTCAATGGAGACACCCTCACCAACGTAAGTGTGGAAGGGCAATGGCTGAAGAACAGGGCTTGGAGTTGCCTTCAGGGGCCTGGCCCTAGCAAGCTACAGAGGTGGTGCTGGGGACCTTGGGGAGGTGCTGTAGCAGAGCCCATGCTTGCACACAGGCTCTGCAGCCAGGCACTGAAGGCAGTTTCTCATTAGACTATTGTTGTGGTGCCTCTAAAAAGCACTTTTCAAGACCCCAGTTTAGGCATTGCTGATCAAAGTTTCAGGTAGTGAGGGCATTTTCTCACCCACCCAGAGGTACAGGTATGTGCCTGGGCTTGGCACTCTGAGAGAAGAGAGGTGAGGCAAACTATCCCAGCTGAGGGATGCCAGATTATCCCTACCTGCTGTGGGGTATTTAAAGCTTTAAAAATCCATTTCATAGAAGATAGACTGGGGATCAGTCCTGTTTTGCTTTGTAAGACCAGCTCCTTCCTAAGTACAGTTTGGAGCTAAGCATCATGATGATCCTTATGTGTCTTTTCCAACTTGAGATATTCAGTGATTCTACAAATGCATAAAAAGCTAACACTTTCCATTTGGTTTTCAGGTAATGACCATGGGTGACCTCACCTGCAAGAGAATCAGCAAGAGAATCTAAAAACCTTGCACATGAAAATCATTTTACTGTGTAAAATGTGTCCATTGCAATAAAATTTTATTGAAAGCCTCTTCACTGTCATCAGCCTCTTCACTGTATAAATAGACACAAGCCTCCAAAGCTCATGCAAGAAATTTTTCTCATGGTAGAAACTGAGCTGAGCTGTGCTGATGTTGGGGAATGGAGTTGAGGGAGGGCACAGGCTCGGGGACATTGAGTGACCCATTGCTGGGGACAGGTGCCACCACCCTGCTGGGGATGTCCTGGTGGGTCCTGCACCCATGGCTGATCTGGCTGGAGAGCACTGGGCAGGAAAAGGGTTCTGTTCTCTTTCCTTACAGACGTGACCAAAGTGATCACAGGGTGACCAGCAGGGCCAAAGGACGGGGTGGTTTAGGTGGAATCAAGGAAGTGCCAGTGATCCTGTTTGGAAAATTGCCTTGGACAAGCAGCCAGCATAGGGTACCAGCTGCTGTCTTCATCCTCACACCTTTGCAGCAGGATCCAGCCCTACAGACTCTGGCCACCCCATCCCCATCTCCTACCCATCCCTTCCCACCAGCAGGAGGGCCACAAACTGCTTCCAGGTGCCCAGTGTGTGTTTCACCCCAAACTGCACCTGATAAATTGGGTTGAACTGGAATTAAACACTTCTTCCAGGGTGAAATGGAGGTTTTTGTCTCCTGGCAGGAGATGGGCTCCTTGTCCACAGTGCAGACAGAGGGAGCACCACAGTCATCTCCCCTGCTCTTGCTTGGCACTGCAGGCCAGAGGGAGATGTGGTTTTCTGATGCACACAGGAAAGGAAGCTCTTCCTTCTTATCTGCCTTTTTCAAGCCCTGTGCTTGGACGATGATAGGGAATCATCACTGGGAAAGGTGTATAAGGCTGGTGTGATACAACCTGGGATGATGTTCTTACAACCACTCAAAGCTGATCAGGATGTTAGGAAAACACCACAAGTGCTTCCCCACCTCCTTCTGCAACCTCAACACGTGGCTAAAGGACCAGTTTGTTCTCACATGAATCTCTGCCAGGATTCCTCTGTTTCATATGACAGATCAACATTGATCCTCATGCCAAGGACTGAACCATTATGGATTGTTGCCACAGACAGGCACCTCATGGACAAAAGGAAAGGCTGAGCTCAACAGTGCCTAGAAAGCAGATGCTGGTCTCCAGTGAACTCAGATATGGAGAAACATCAGCAAAATCACTGAGAAATGTCAAAGAGGAAAAGCCCTGATTTTATTTTCTTGCAATTGTGCTGAGGAGCAGGTAGGGGATTCTTAAAGAAACCTTTTCATCTCCTGGCTGCCACTGAAAGTCTGTGGCAAACCAGGTGGATCTTGAGATAGATGGGCAGACAGCAAATATCTTTTTTTATCTAGAAATCCAACCACTGCCTTTAGACTTTTCCTTAGTTCTGTTGGCTGTCCACTGGCAGCTGATCTATGGACTATCCCTTTTTTCCTCCGTGCAAAATTGATTAAGCACCTAAGTCAAAAGGCAGGTGCTGAAAGACATTAGAACCCCCAACTCACCCTGAAGGTGAGCGAAGCTGGATCCTCCTCCCTGGAAACTTCTTGTTCAGTCAGAACAATCCCCACAGACAGTGCACCACACCAGAGCAACTGGCTTCTGGCATGGACCCATCTCACGTCCATCAATGCAGACATTTTCTGGTTTGTAACTAAGGAGACTAATTTATCCCAATTAACTTATCTTGATGTAGGAATTCCACTTAGTCTCTCTTGCAAAGAGCCCACAGCTTGATGTTTGCACCCATGCCAACTGCAGAATCGTTTTTCTGCTGTTTTTCATCAGAAATATACCATTTAATACCAAAACACCATCCGTGGGTCCTATTCAGTTTGCATTCAATGCCCACAGTACATGACACTTCTTGGAACCAGCTTCACACTTCTGCCATCCCATGGACATCACTGGAAAGAAATCATGTCATCCCAAGGAAGTGATACAACCACTTAGGAAAAAGCAATTAAAATGTAACAAAGGACATCAGAACCAGGACTTATGTAGAGAGGAACAGGCTTCCAATAAAAATGTGAATAATTCTGTAACAGGGCTTTTGCTTTGATTTTTAATGCTAGCGATAGAAAAAGGATGTTTTTTCTGCCAAGACCTCTTCTGCTTTAAGGCCTTGGAAAATTTTTCAGGATGCTCCCCCAGCAGGTCCATGCTGTCAGACTCGTGCCACTGGAAACACCACTTTGCTATATGACATTCCCAGTGTCTGGAATTTCCACAGGTGATGTTACCCCACAAGCATGACTTTGTGTCAAGCTCAGGGTTTATTCCTTTTTGTGGAAGAGGCTTGGCGCATTCTCATTGCTGGGTTCAGGCATGACTTGGATCTTCTGGTTTTTGAGGGCAGCTTCCCTCATCTTGTAATACATGAACTCGTTCTGCTGGAACATGCGCAGCTCCATCTCCGTCTGGACACGCATGACCTGAGGGACACAGCAGGTTACAACCCTGTGGTACAGGGGACCTCGAAGCAAGTGAATAAAACACTGCCAAAAAATGGGCACTGTCCTCCAGGGGTGTCCTAGGCCATGCAATGACCGAGTCACCTTACCCTCAGTGTCCTACCAAAGCTGACTGGGTGCAGATATCCTGTTATGTCCTCAAACCCATTTGCCTGTGTCCTGAAGAAGGCATCAGCTCTTCCTGTATTCAGCTCTTCCACAAGCTACTGGGAAGCCTCAAGCTCCCAAAACTAGTGGTGATGCTGTCCAGAGCTTGGGAGTGAGTGCACTGCCCATCCACATTCTAGGCTTGACCCTTGGTGTGGCCCATCACCGGGGTAGGGGTCACCTCAGGTGGGAGGAGAGGGATGCTCCGTCCCACAGCGGCATTCCCTTGCACCCTAGGATTCAGCAGCAGCAGAGTCATTACTAGTGCTGCATTAGAGCAGAGGATCAGAAGGGATTTTAGGATATATTTTACACCAGTCTGTGCTTTTATTCAACTCTCTGTTTAGGAGCACAGAGATATGAATGTGCCTAATATCCACTATTTTCCTCCTAAAGTGTGAAGGGAAACACAGAAATGAAGGTGCTGGGATATCACCCTTTGCTACATACAGTCAACAGACAGGCTGGATTTAGGTAGTAAATGTTAATTTTTCTGAAGTTATGACATTGCACTAATAAAGGTTGTAGCTCTGCTATAATGGAGACTAAGACATCAATAAAGGATTTCATTTGGTATCTTGTAATTTTTGGAGGGGTAATAAAGGACAATGCCATAAAGCCAACAGGTCATATCAAGTGAGTTAAAGGCTAAAGAAATGATAGATCCCCAGCTGCAATTGTAAATAGTTCCTCACATCTGAGCAGATGTAATTCCCTGGGACCTGCAGCTCTTGACTCTAAGTTAGGAAATACACCTATCAGTCATCTGAGGAAAAAATACACTGCTGCTTAGGAGGAGTGGGGGGGTAAATGAAGAAGAATGGATACCAATAGAGAAAATCAGTTGGTAAACTGGGCACATCCACCATCTGTAATTTGATATAGTCAAATTGCCATGTCATCCATCTGAGAGCAGTGGAATCAGGCTCTGTCTGTGGGCACAGCAGTTTCAAAGAAGATTCAGGGGCTCAGCTGCCATTTTTAATGTTCTGGTACAGGATAAAAGCTATTTTTCAGGGATGAAATTTTCCACTAGGAATGGGCATGAATTTCCCAGCAGACTGTAACATAATCTAGATAAAACCACAGCACCAGGAAGAAGCAGTCAGTACTTGATACACCTCTCAGCTCTTACAGATGGGTCGTTTCTATAGCTTGACTGTCATCTTGCCCAGATAGAGAGCAGAGCCAATACAGGAGATGACACCTACCTCCAGGTCTTTGGTAATTGGGTGGGAAGGTCCATGGGTTATCAGGAGAATGGCATAGGCTTTGCAGATCAAGCCATGCCCAGCTTCAATGAGACCAGCGTGCCAGTGGGTCACTCCTGCCCGCATCACGGCCATCCCCAGCTGTGCGTTGTTGGGATGGTATATCTTCCTGGAAAACATTGGGTCATTTTAGTTCAGGAAAATTCTGGGTTCCCAAATGTGTGTCACTGGAATGGTGTGTTTGCCAACGAGCAGGTTGTTTACTCAGGTGAAGAGCCTATTGCAGCCTGTGCCCCTGAAATGTGCAGCCCTGCTTAGAAAGGGCAGGGACAGGTTACACGAGGACAGAGTTGTACAGGGACATGAGTTGTGAAAGATGAGATGTGAACAGGGAAAGTTCAACACCTGGTTTGGAGAACACCAAGCTCTGTCATTATCTTGGCACAAACAAAACACAGATCTGACCCTACAGCCCAGGTGGCACCAACTTAACTTGGCATACTTAGTGCAGTGACAATGCAACAATCATCAGATTCTCATTCAAAGTGGGAGGAGAAACAGGTGGTTCCAGAAACTTCAGAAATATTCATCTCACCCTCTGCAGGTGCATCCCTTCCCCTGGGGATTTTCAGTACCCAAGGTGGAAAAAATGAAACCTCTCCTCTACATCCAACTTTGAAAGCTGAAGCAGAGTTAGAAGCTGCTTGGACTTAGATGAAAACCTGCCTTCAAGGGCTTATTTGTCATATTGAATTGGCAGTTAAAGCAAGAAAGGAAACTACCATAGTCCTCACCATGGTCTGAAAAAGTAAGGAACATGGAGGGGAAGGAATTTCCCCTGTGTCAGTCCACTAGCTCAGTGCCAGGGCTGGGACATGACGCTGCTTGTCAGGCCTGCAAGCCAGGGATGTGACTCTGTCACCCCTCTGCAAAAGAACAAAATATCACAGGCCTTTTGGGGTAGAAGTGACCAAAAAGACAAGTAAGGAGTGTGAGATGCTCTCAGAAAGAGAGTGAATGAGATGATGAATTGGGCTTCTCTCTCTTCTCTACAGTTTCCATTTTTTTTCTTTTTTTTTTTCTGTTAAATACTCATCAGTGCTCTCATAAAACCTCTGTAAGAATAAAGCACATAATTTTTAATATGAGGTTTACCCTGGATCTATGTGAACTAAATTTGAATTTCTTTCTTCTCCCCGAGCTTTTACCACAGGACTATAATATATAGCCAAGACAAAATCCATGTACTGTTCAAGAGTGAAGGCATATCTTGAGTGACAGCCATTTGACATGATTTCTCTTTTCTCTGCAACTCCTCCTTCCTGCAGGGTGCAGGGGAACAGAACATCTCCTGCAGTGACAGCTTCTCTGTCCTGCACCCAGGCTCAGTGTCCTGCCATCAGGGCAGCCCTGAAATGCTTCTGAGAGAAAACAAAAAGGCTGATGAAAGATTTACGCAAACCATTTGTCAGTTCCACTTTCGAAAATCAAGGTGTTAGGGAGCTCTTGTGCATTTAAGAAGAGGTCTGGTGATATAAAGAGGTCCCCATGTGAATTTCACCACCACTGCCCTGATGGCAGCAGACTAAGAAAATTATTCCTGTAACACATTGCATAACATTGCATAAGCACAGAGAGCAGCCAAAAGTAGAGCACACACGCACAGGTAGCCATCCACCATCCTCTTGGCATAGTCAGCTGCTTCCTCAAACATCTGGAGGTAGGAGAGCACCTCGGAGGCAATGCTGAGGATCCTCAGCAGGTAAATGTTCGTGTCCCCCAGCACAGGCTCCTGTTTCTTCAGGCAGTCACGGCACAACTTCACAACCTGAGTGGGGAAGAAGCAGGGAGAGGAAGGGTAAGCCTGAGCACCTTTGGTCCTGAAGCTGCCACACCAAAGCCCTGTGGTTTGCACCTCTGGTCCCTACCAGTCCCAGAAGCTGAGTCAGCTTCTGTGAAGGTTGAGGAAGAGAGGATGTGCTTTGATTTGTTGAGAATCATCAACCTAAGGAAATGATTGACACTCAAATCTTTCTCTCCCTGGTTTACATTCATAAAACTGGTGAGGAAAAAGTGATGTCTCCTGCTCAGGAGACGAAAAGAGGTTGAGCATTGGGAGATACCAAGTGCCTACAGGACACTCACACCCAGTGCCATCCACCCAACCCCCTGCAAGCACATGGTACCAGGAATACTCTTAATGAACCCCTGGGGCTGGAGACACAGAGCTGCACTGTTCCTGCCTACATCTAGCTGTGATCCAGTGGCCAGATCTCTGCTCTGGGGGGCTTCAGCCTTTTCCCAAAGAAAGTTAAAGCCCAGAGGTGTTACTCAACCTGGAGTGCTCTTTGAAGAGAACAATTAAATATTTCCTGGGTGAGCAAAAGAGGGAGAAAGAAAGAAAGAAGTGACTTGAGCTCTCTCACTCTCTGGCCCTGTAGCCTGGGCTCCAGGTGGGACACAGGTCTCCCACACCACACACCCATCCCCAGCACTCAACAAATGAGCAACACGAGGAGCCAGGAGCTGAAGAGAGGATCAGCACAGGCAAAGACAGCCCACAGCATGTGACAAGACTCCTGACTGTTCTGTCCCACTCTCCGACCCACTTCCTTTTCTAGGCTACCTGGCAGAGCAGGATCATTACACCTGCCCTGTAACTCATGTTTTTCACCCAGGAGGCCCTTACTTCAACCCCTGTGTCATTCAGAGGTGCTGGAATCACCTGAATCTCCTTGTATAATCATTACAAGATAAGTTAGTCTGGGATGTCTCAGACACAGTTGTGCTTTACAGAGAGCAGAAACCAGTGTCAGCTTTTTCAGTGTGAGCTGCCAAGAGGGCAGGAAGCACATGGGAAATTCAAGTTACAGTAATGGGGAACCTGTTTCATCCTAAAATCACAAATGCAGAGAGGGACAAGGCCCGATTTCCTGGGCATTGTGTGGGCAACGAGAGAGCAAAAGTACCAGGACTCACCTCATGGTAATGTCCCTCCATGCGGGCCTTGTTGATCTTCTCCAGTGTGTCCTTGGAGAGCTGGATCACCTCCTTCACCGTGTCTGCAGAGGGCTGGGGACAACATTGGGAGAATCAATGAGGAAAATGCACTGCCTGACGTGTACCAAAATACCTTGGTTGAAAGGATGCTTGGTCCACAGTCTGTGAACCCAAACTAGCTTAGTGGGATGCTTCTCACATCACCCACTGGCTGCATACACCAGTGTGTCCCTCAGACTTGACCAAGAGTGAAATGGGCTGAAATGGTCCCAGTTCCAAGTTCAGAGGTGAAGGTCCTGCTGACTTCAGCAAGTGTGTTGCCCATCAGGGTAGTGCCCATGTGCCTCTGGCATGCATGACTGGGTTCTTCAACTCCCCCCAGACTTCTCCCCTCTGGAACAGGGACAGAATTGACCCTGCAACTGAGAGGTCTCATGAGATGCCAGAGAGACTGTGAAAGCCACCAGCTGGTGAGCATCAGGTGCTCCTAGTGCAGCTGCTTGAGAGAAATGAGGCTCTTGAATGAGAGATTGGTGGAATAGGAAAGATCCCTGAATTTTACCCACCCTGAGAAATGCTGTCATTAGGTCCAAATACCCTAAGATTGCTGAGCTCAGATTTCATTTGCACTCAGAGAGGAAGAGTTTTTCATACACCTCAAAGAAGTTTGTGTTTCAAGGTGCATTTGGAGACATGAGGCACATCTAGGCACACCTTGCAAAGCAGTAAGGAGCTCATAATTAGCTGCCTCCTCTTTCTTCCTTTAATGCTGAAATATAACATGATATCCAGCACAACCATTCATCTTCTGCCTCTCCAAACCCTTCAAATGTGCATTTTCCAGCTATTCTAGCTATCATGATCTTCCCTTTCAGAAATAGGAAATCTGAAATCAGCCCATAATCGCATGACTCCAGTAGTTTGTGGGAAGAGCCTGGTCTGGAGACACACAGCAGAGCCAGCAGCCAGGAAGGACCTCTGGGTCTGGATCAAAAGCAGAGAGCCAACACTGCAATGAAGGATGCAAAAATTGGGAGTCAGGACTCCAGGAATGTCCTGTTGTCTTTTTCCTACATCTGGACAATCAGAGTTTTGAGGAATCTGAAATTCAGCTAGTTGGGAAATCCTCTTGGAAGTTTAACATGGAAGGAAAACCAGCAGTTTTCAGAGACATTTGCCCCCTCCCTTCCCCCCC
>VZRZ01002575.1:499878-570483 GCA_013398175.1 Climacteris rufus
TGGCTACATTTGTGTGTGTTATGATTTATTATTCTATATTATTACACTGAAGCTATTGTACCTAATCAGATTTGGGCACTGTCTGACAGCACACAGGGTGTCCTGGGGCTCAGAGCACATCCAAAGACAATGTTAATGTCAGTGCAAATAACATTGCTCTGCTGTCTGAGTACAGGCTCCCAGAACAGGTACTTTAAACAGCATTTCCACAGTGGCTTTGTCTAATAAAAATCCTCTCTTGCCTTTGCTAGACTTGTAAGTCTGTTGCCATTATAAACAATGGGAACTTTGCTACTCTTCGGAAGGGGTGAAGGACTGGAGGTCGGAGCAGCTGTCGAGGATGGAAGTTGTCAATCTTGCATGTATTCCTGGCTCTTTTTCCACACAGCTGTGAGCACTGCTGCTCCCAGGCAAGTGTGCCTGAGCTCAGGAAACGCGACACAGCCGACGTGCTCTGCCAGTGAGGTCAGTCTGGATGCTTATTGTCTGTGCATGGGGTGTATTTTTAATAGCTGAAATCATGCACCTTGCATACCCACAGGCTTTTCTGCACAAGCACTTCAGGTTGAGGAGGGCAACCCCCCGAAAGTGCATGTTTTCCTGCTGTGTGCTGCACAGCACCTCTAATGCTCACCAAAAGGGGATGGTGCATCCCTAGTGGAAGGTGTGCCCGTGGCAGAGCAGCTGGAATGAGATGATCTATAAGATCCCTTCCAACCCAAATCATTCTGTGGTTGATGGTCTCACTGCTCAGTCAAGGCTTGATAAGAGGTGTTGAATGAGAGCTGAGATTTTTTTATGCAGTCTACAGGAGGATGTGTTCAAAAATATTTCTGCAGACAGCCAGATAAAAATCCTTCTGCATCAGAGAACTGAGCACAGCTTTATATAAGTGGAGAAGTACAGTAGCCAGGATTAACTGTAAAATGAAGACTGATAATTTAAAATGGGATTATTTAGCAGGACCTTTTGCACTAGAGCACTTGTGAGACCTCCAAGGAAAACACAGATTACTTAAAAATGAGCAGTCAAAAATGTTTATTCCTCACAGTCAGTCTGCCCACAGCAAACAGGCAAAAAATGTCAAGTGATGGAGCAAACTGCCTGTGACAGGCCGTTGCAAAGAGGGACTGGGAGTTCAGGCTTCCCACATTCCTGGAGCCAGTGTGATGGTACAAACCATACAGCTTCAGCAGCACTGGTCAGTTCTGTCACCACGAATTACCTGCAACACATTTCTCATTCTGCTGCTCAAAATGTAGATTCCATTTTCGTTTCTTAGATTAAAAAAAGCCCCACAATCTAAATGCCAGCATTCTTCTTAGGTCTAGACATAATTTCCCAGTATTTTTACATTTTGTCCGTTGATATACTTTAGGTTAAAGGCAACTTCTGTGGGCTTTTTTAAATTGAAAACTGCACTTACGTTGCATAATGGGGATTAAGCTGACTTCGCACAGTGGGCTTGAATTGGTGTTGTGCCCAATCACAGTTCAGGTCTGTTCTCACTTTTCACATTGGCATTAGTCATGCTTTTGCCAAAATCCGACTGTTCCTATGGAGTCCCTGTGCTGAGAAACCACAGTCCTGGAGACCCAGAGATGCCTTGGGGGAGGAGACACGGCCACCACCGGGTTTGGACACAGCAGGACAAACCATACCTTGCTTTCCCCTGCCTTCACTGCCAGCATCAGATCATCCTTGACCTGCTTCTTGCAGTGCTCGCAGGTGCAGTCAAAGTAATATTGCTTCTTCAGCTGCTTCCGCCGCTCCTCGCTCAGGTTGAGGAAATCCACGTAGGAAACAGTCAGCTCATCCCCGGGGGAAATCTTGCTCAGGGCCCGCAGCTCGATCCTGAGGGCAAAGGAGGTGGGATGAGCACTTGGAGAAGCAGCAGAAGCAGCAGTGCAGCCACAGAGCCGTCAGGGACAAAGCCCTCGCCCCAAGGTGCTGCTTCAGGTCTCTGGGAGGCAATGCAGAGGTGAACACCAGTCTAGTTAACTGAAGACAGAGCAAGAACACAGTCACAGCAGTTTTTCCCACCCCTCTGCAAGTCCCTGGCAGGGATATGTAAAAGTCTGAGATATAAACAGATTATGGCTCCATTACTCTATCCAGATAGTGGCTGAACCTAGACATGAACTTTTATTATATTGCAGGAGATCTCACCAGGAAAAAAAAAAAAAACTTGAGATCAGAAATACCCACCAAAATGCAGAGTTTGGGTTTTGGGTCTTTTTTTAAGTACTGCTTTGCATGCTACCCACACACCCCTGGCTACACTCCCAGATCCCAAGCTGTGCTGCCTTGCTATCATTTTCACTTTGAAAAGTTAAGACAAATTCCCTCTGGGTGCTGGGTAAGAGATGCCCTCACCCTGTTCATGCATTTCCACATAAAAGCTTAGAAATAATTATCTCCAAAGAGTCTACTTTTAAATAGCTCATTTGACCTATTACCACAGTTCAATTGCCAATCTCTGTTACTGAAATCCATGGCAAGCCCCTGATGATGGGATTTGGAAAGCCAGACTTTTGTACCTGCCTTTCCCTCATGTCATTCCCTGCAAAAGGTCTTAAATAATGTGGACACTCAAAATTTTTCCCTTGCTGTTTCACTCTACACACTGAATCTCCCAGTTACTCTGGGCCATCTCTCAGCTTCAGGGGCTGAACAGGCACAATTGGATGAAGAATTTGGCCAGAACAGGAAAAAATCCATCAAATACCAACTGTGAGGTGCTTCTTCTGTATCCACCTCCTCCCCCAGCTACTGGTGAGCTTAAGAATGTGCTTAATGTACATGTCTGCTGTGAGATGGACCAGGGGCTGACCTGCTGGATCCCACCTGAACATGAGGTGCTTTAGGTGGAACCCAACAAAAGCCTCACTAAAGGCAGAGGCAGCAGAGGACTCACTCACCAAGTGCATTAAAAGTTAAGTCTCTTGGGGAGGACATGATTTATTCTGTGCCATATTTTTGCAAAGGGATTAATTCTCCTATAATTCTCTTTCAATTCCCTTGTAATTCCCATTACAAGCTCTCAGCACTAAGGGTGTGGATCTGAGTCTTCCACCTGTGCTAAAGCTGCTGTCAAAATTAGTCTCCAAAGTTGGTCTTGACCTTCTCTGGGTGTTGTCATCTCAGTAGCATATTTCATACAAAATTTATCACTAAACATGCCATTGCCATGAAGGGCAGCTATTAGTTATGTCACAACCACAAGAAAATGCCAGACAGAGAAAGGTGCAATCTGCTACTCCAGGAAAAAGTGCATGAAAAAGAGCAATTCCCATCAGAAAGGTTTACAGATATGAACATTCCTGTTCACACTTAACAGGATCCTCGTTAAAGTGAGTCATGCAACCAGAGAAACAAAATCAAGCCTCTGACTTTCATGATGCCCCTGATAGCCCAAGCACCATGGGTATATTTTAAGCAGCCCTCCCTTGTGTGGAGGGGATTGACAGCCTTTGGGATAAGCCAGGAAACACATGGCATATTTTAAATACTATGGTTAAAGAGACACTGTCAGCCAGGAGCACAGCACTGAGCTTCTCCAGGGCTCCTTCCCCAGTGTCTGCCATGAGCAGCAGGGACCTTGATAGCTGCAGGCACAGGCACAGCCAGATAACTCAGGACTGAAATTGCCCCAAATAGCAGCTCTAATCAGAAGTGAAACTTATTTGCCCATTTATTTGGCCCTATCTATAATGTAACATGTAAACATCAATGGTGAAGAAGAGCATTCAAATGTATTTCACTTCTTATTTGAGGAAATTGCATGTCTGCTTGAAATTAAAGTTTAAAGACAACAGTGCCTCCTTAAGAACACTGACTATAATACACCAAATGCCATGAGTCAAGCAGATTTTTCTTTTTATTTGCACACATTTTTGTGATGTATTTAGTTTGGATCAGGTAACAGTGGCATCATTAAGAGGTGGAACATTAATCATGTATTATGATAAAAAGGAATTGAAACCTACATCTCATGGTACTGCTACTGTAGGCAACACATTCCTTGGGCACAGTTTGTTGCAGAAGAAACCTGTTTAGTATGTCAGTAATACAGTCATTTCTCATCTCCTAATATGCAAGGTTTTATTTTGGGCTGTACAAGATTAGTGAGACCTTGTTCTGACTTTCACTCTCTTGCCGTTGTCAGGGGAGGAGAAATGAGAAGGGGAGAGGGGGGATACTGACAGGGAGGAAGCCAAGGGAGAGGGTGGGAAGGCTGAGAGGGAATTCACCCTGGGGAAGGCAGTCACAGTATTACCACTATCAATTTACTACAAAATGCAGAGTTAAGTGAGGTTTGGGTTTAGTGGGGCTTTACACCAGGGAGGAGGAGAAGTTTAGAAAACAGGGAAAGTGAAATTTGGTGCAAACAGAGGGAGCCCCTTGGGGTCTTTGCATCTTTTCCATTAAACACAGGGCATGAGGGGTACAGGGTAATGGAGGAGAATGATGCTTTCAAGACCGACCCACCTCATCTGTGTGTGGAACATTGATCTTACAGCCTCATGACTGAAAGACAAAACAAACATCTGCAGTTTACACACATACAAGTACAAAAACAAAAAGAATGGGTACATGGCATAGCACTGGACATTGTACTGACAGGAGACAAAGGGGTTCCCTGTGCCTGGCTCACGTAGCACTGCATGAGAGCTTCCCTTTTGCTATGCAGCTGCCAGGACCAAATTGTCCATCACTGAGCCTTAGAGAATTTGGTGGAGAACTGCCCTGGCACTGTGATTTTAGGAGTGGTCTAGGTCAGGGACTGTGCAAAGCCTGACATTTGGCAGGCACAAGGGCACTAGATCTCCTGCACAGAAAGGTCTCCACTGACATCAGCAGTCGTGCCCTCTAAAATACAGCTTGAAATGGAAATCAGACTGGGATATCAGCCACAATTTACCTGGCCAATAACCAGATGGTCAAGTCTGAAGTCAGTAACAAGATACATGTGGGAGCTTAGACAATCTGCCGGGCAAATAAAATGCTGTTCCTCTACTTACCACGCAGAAAGTCAGGGTTGCTATCACTGCAGGTTACCTCCTCCACTGCTGGGAGCTGCTTGGAAAGGCTCTCCCATCACCCCACTATGGATCCAATCCAGGGCAGCTGGATATCATAGCACAGACTCCAACCTGACTTTGGATCAGGCCCTATTTCCCACCAAGGTAATCATCCTAATGCAGTTTTGTTTTCTCTTTGCTGGTTTACCAGCTGTTCAATAAGTGCTGGTGTAGTATTATCAGGGGAAACCAGCAGCAATAACTGGAGTGCAAAAGCAATGTGTTAGTTAAAGAAGCAGAGGTTGGAGAGGGGGTTAAGTTACAGCACTAAAGTTTGGTGAGGACAGGCAGATGTAAAATCATAGAGGAAAGTTTGGAGGAAATCCTGTGGCTGTGCAGTTTTTGGCAAGCAATTTCCCACAGTTAAAGTCTTGCACGCACTGCAACTTTCTGGATCAACAGCAGTTTATACCTGTCATGGCTGGGAAGCTGGGAAGGGCAGAGCATCCCTCCTGTGGGCTGCCTCCACCCTCAGCTCTGCAGAAATATCCCTGCATTTCCCTCTTGCCATCTCACTTGTGCAGCAGAAATTTTCTTACAGGACCTGGGTGGGAATGGGGAATGCCCAGAGGCTGAGAGTGTCCTGCACTTGCAGGTGACTCTGCTTGCAGATAACAATCACAACTGCCATTAAGGTCCCATTGCTAAAGAGTTAATCAGTGATTAATCGAGGTGATACACTCTCACCCAGATGGGGTTGTGTTAAGAATGCTTATAAACACACCAGCAGACTTCAAGCTTTGGTTATGAGAAACTCTTGGACTGTGGATTCAGCATAATCATTTACTAAGTGGAATTAGTCCTTACATATCTATAAATGAAGCTTCAATTTAAGGGGTGAGTTAAACAGCTACTTACTGCTTTATATACCTATTTTGAGTCTAGTTACAAAACTCACTTAAAAACAGGAAAGAATTCTTTGCTGGTTGCTAGATGTGGAGTCAAATCTCATGTATTTGTCAGTGCATCAATGATAATTTAAAAATAATAATGAGAGAAACCAGTTCCTCTCTATAAAGAAAATACTGGTTTTTTTGTTTTCTGAGCTAGGGAAGGAAATAAGAATGAATGGATTTTCTGGGGTCAGGGATCTGACACTGGGGTTGGCAGAGCCTGCTGAGTTGCCTGTTAGGATACATCCCTACTGCAGCTGAGGAAAGAAATCCACTCACTTGCCGTTGTTGAAGACGACGGTGCAGTTGGGCCAGCAGTCGTGGTTGGCCTGGCAGAGGTTGGGGAAGATTCCCACACCAACAGCCTGCAGTCCTCTTTGGTCACTGAGGGTAAAGCCATTGCAGCTGATCTAGTCCCAAAACACAGGCAGGAAGAAGCATTAAAGGAGAAAAAAGCTGAAACACTCCAGTCAGGATAAGTCATCAGAAGAGAAGCAATGCAGGGTCATGCAGAGGGACCAACCCAGAGCAGAGCTGAGTAAATGTTGAGGAATATTTGCTGTCACTGTTCACTTGGGATGCCTGAGATAAACTTGGTTTGGGCATGCATTGCTTTCCTCATATTTGCCTCCTGCAGATAATTCAGAAAAAGGTCACAGGAAAATTCATTTGAGGCAATTCAAGCAGAAAGCAAAGTTCACACTTATTAAAACAGGTGTCAGTTAGAAATTAACCTTGAGAGCTGCATTCAGCCTGGTCGTGTTTGCTGGGTTGCCCTCAAAGTTCATAAAAACCAGCTACTACTCTTTGCTATGAATTCTCAGAGTGACTATATTGCATGACATGAAGATGAATTATTTTACTTTTCTATATGTTACACTATTCTCACATATGAACAGAACAGTTTTTAGTCACAAACATAAACAAAAGGAATATCCACAAAGAGAAAATTTGATAGGATAAACCAAAGGAAATAATTAAATTGACTGCTGATCATTTCACCCTGTTAATTGTTTTATTTTCTTTGTGAACTGATTCTGTAGTATTTCTGTCTTTTGTTACTTCTCCACAGACAAGCTATGCTGGTCACTAGCACATAGGTCCCCCTGTGTCCAGTGGACTGGATTTTCTTTGTGGTGTGGGTACCAAAGGATGCTGTGTCCTCTCCCTGTGCTGGGGCTGGCAAAGACAATTTCTCTGCCACAGCAGCCACTGGCAGAGTTGTGAGCAGAGCATGTCTCTCCTCTTGGAAGTGTTGGGAGCTGAGGTGGTAATGCAGAGATACCCCATTTGTTCCAGGGCTGAGGGCAGAGCAGCTCAGCCTGAACTGGCTTCTGGTAATTTCTCTATCTGCTCCACTGAGAACAGAAATTTGTAGTTAACAAGTACATAATGGATATTATTAAATGTATTTAGTATCTT
This sequence comes from Climacteris rufus, assembly GCA_013398175.1. Lineage (NCBI taxonomy): Eukaryota > Metazoa > Chordata > Aves > Passeriformes > Climacteridae > Climacteris > Climacteris rufus. The sequence continues at coordinate 507,278 of VZRZ01002575.1, forward strand.
TTACTGATTTTGTTATCTATAGTACACAAATGTAAAAAATCTAATGTATGCAATATTAATAGACATTAATATATCTACTAAAACAGATCTGCTATGTTCAAATATATTCTAGGTGTATTTACTAAAAATATATCTCAGTTTTCAGAGCTCTCCCAGGTGCACAGAGATGCCCAGTGGGACTTGTGACGACAATGCAGCACCTATGATTGAGCACAACACTTGTCTGCACATTTAGTCAAAGTGTTTCAGCCCTTGCCATGCCCCAGCTTGCCAGGGTCAGTGCAGAAGGGATGCAGGTGGGGAATGGGCAGTCCACAGACCACATGCAGCAAATGTCAGTCTCAGAGCCTGGGATGCCCAGTTTCTACAGCCTCTTAAGGGCAAGAGAGGGGTGAAGTCAGCCATCCTCAACCAGGCCAGCTGCAGAGTTTCTCTGGAAAGCTGGGATTCCAAATTCCTGCCCCTCCCCTCCCACATACCACTCCAAAGATGTGGGAGATGAACTGCATCCCGAACTGCTGGCAGTGGGGCGGCCAGAACTCCAGGAAGCTCTCCACATCCATGCGCAGCTCCTTCTTCTCCTCCTCCCCAAAACTCTCCACGTGGTTCTGCAGTTCATCGATGGAGACCAGGCAGCCCTCGGAGAGCCCACTGCCTTCCCTCTCGATCTTCCAGAGGATGCGGGCAGCCAGCCTGGCCAGGAGGCAGCCACACCACCACCACCACAAGGAGAGGGAGCAAAGGACCATCAGAACTCATCTCATGGGTGGGAAATGCTGTGCAGGCAGCCTGACTGAGGCTCAGCATCAGGTGGATGATGGATGGTCACCATCCACAGCCTTCTGAAGGAAAGGGAAATGCCCCAGCATCTGTGCTCTCATCTGGAGAGGTGCTACAGCCCCCCCCAGGTCCCCAACCCTCCACAACTGCTCTCACTTCCTTGGGCATTCCTCTCATTTTCTAATGATGGAGCCAGAATGTGAAGACAAATTAATGTACCCTGTAGACAAACTGGGAAGAACCTATCTACTCTTCCACTTTTCCACCTACTCTCCGCTTTCCCACACCTCCTAATCCTTCCGGGGTGGGTTTGCCTCACCACATTCAGAGTTTTTGGCACCAAAACAAAATGCAGGACCACATGCCTTCCATCACTGATGCTGCTCCAGGTCCCTATTCCTTCAGCTCAGGGATGCTCCTGGACTTTGCTAAACCTTCTCCCACCTCCACCCTGCCCAGATCAGGCCACTCAGCTCTTTGCCGTGGGATGCCCTGTCCTCTCCCAGGTCGCTGGGAGCCAGCTCTCACCTGATGTTCTCGGTGGGTGCCTTGCCGTGCCTCTTGATGGCAGAGCACTCATTTTTGTGGTTGAGCCAGGCTGCTCTCTGGCAGGTCCTGTCACAGTAGTAGGCAAACTTGCACTGGCCACAGCGGTGGAGCCTCTCCTGCCTCTTGAAGCAGGTGTGACAGATGACGTGTGTCAGGCTGCAAGGACACAAGGACACGTTGGCTCAGTGAGGTCCAGCGAGGGGTCCTGCCAGCTTTGCACCCCTGGCCTCCACACAGCCACTAAGGATGGATCCCTCAAGATTTTTCAGGAAAATGAAGAAACATCCCACCCATATTTTTCAGGAGAATGAAGAAACATCCCACCCAGCTTAATCCTTGAGTTCTTGTTCTTGTGTGCTGTTGCTGTAAGTTAAATGGTCATGGAATAACTGGGTATTTTGCCTTTGGGGGTTCAAGAAAGGATTTCCAAGAAGCATCCTACAATTGTATGCATGCAACTACAACGAAGGCTGGGAGTGGAATGCGCGAGAGGATACTGAGGAAGAAGTCTGACCTCACATTCTCCCTCAGAGAGTGTCCAGGGTCCCAGACTGAGGGGAAACCTTCCCCATGTGCCCCTATTCTGTCTCCAGCTGTTTGCTCCTAGGACTTCATTCACTGAGAAGGAGGGGGAGACACTTTGTGCACTTTGGTGTCCTGCCCAAACAACTTTGGGACTTTCCCCTTGCTGCTAGAGAAGTCTTTTCACTGCCTGATTTGGTGTCTCGAGCTGTCTGCCTCTCCAGGCAACCACCCACTTTATCTGGGCTTCCAGCCAGGCTCAACAGTACAGGAGAATTTAAATTCCCATCACTCAGCAACTGCTGGTGCCAGAAGGGATGTTCTCCTCATTGCAAAAAGCTCATGGACCACAGCGGCTTCGTGATCAAGGGAACATTTATCATTGTCCACAGTGCAGCGTGGGGAAACTGAGGCATGAGGAAATAAAAAAATTACTGATGATCCCATAAGGACAATGTGCCTTAGGCTGGAATCAGACTCACAACCCCAGAAAATCCAGCCCAAAGCTTGTCCTGCCTCTCCTCTGTATATATGTACATATATATATATACACACCTATGTACACATATTTATCACATATATATAGAAATATATCACAGCACATTTAAAATGCATTTTCTTTTCTCTGAAAATATTGTGTGAGCTGCTGACATAATGTGACCTGTGCCTTGGCTCTTGCAGGATAAACAGGGCTGCTGATTTAAAAGCAGGATGACCCACAGCAGACAAAAGCACATGCAAAAAATGAGGTTTGGAAAATGAGGCTTAGGAAAGTAAAGAGTGCTGGAGGGAGTTCAATGCAAGGCAGGCACCTGGGATGGGGCAGGGAAGGGGGATGCAGCCAGCTCCACTGTGTCAAATGAGAGAGCTGAGAGCTGGTGAGAAATGTGAGGCTGTGCTCTGTCAGCTGTCAGGTCAGGGGGGCAGAGAGGTGCAAGAGAGATTACACTCCTTGTAAGGCAAAGCAGAGCCAGAGAGCTGATAAAACCTGCGTGGTTACATCGTCCCGGGAAGCACAGGGAGACATCTCACATGGGGAGTGGGGCTCCCTCCTGCCGCCTGGGTGTTCTGAGGGCAGCCAGAAAGCAAAAATGTAGAAGTCTCTTTGTAAAGAGGAATGAGTGGTTGGAAAAGAACACAGTGCAGGAAAACCCAAGTCGTCCAACAGGTGCTTCTCTCCCCTCAGTTTGCTCCCTCAGAACAAAAAAATACTGAAGTTCTGGCTTTGCATTTTGCTGTTTAATTCATAGTGTGTCCAGATTTTCCAAAGCAAACCCAGCTGGCAGAATTTACCACCAGCTTTGGAAATCCCTCATTTCTGAGGAGACGCCTAAGAAATGCCTAAGAAAAGTTATACAAGACTTTCTGAGCAATCAAAGGAACAGTCTGTGTGGTATTGAAACTGCAGACACAATTACTCACAGGTAATCTGACTGGCAGGTGTAAGAAATACTGCATCTCTTAAAAAACCCTTATAGGATCCTCCATGCCCCAAAATGTTTTCAAAGAAGACTGGATTTATTGACACTTTATGCTATCAGGACTCCAGAGGCCTGGGCTCAACTCTTGGCACAGTAAAAAAATCAGGAGACACAAGTAATTGAGATTTATTGCCTGAATCTTCAACTAACACTGCTTAAGCATCTGCAAGCACCTAAATCCCCCAGGTGCCCCTTGGCAGTTGTGCAAACTCCTTCTGTCTCAGAGGAACTCGGAGCTGGATGCCCCAAAAGGTGATGGCAAAGTGGGGCTTTCCCTTTAGATTTCCCTATAGATTCTGATATGGTCCTGCAACAACACCAAGGACACCAAAGGCTTGCAGTGGTTCACAGCCTCCCCTCTCATCCTCTCTGCAGTGTGAAGGTCCCCCAGGTGGAGCAGCCTGAGATTAAACCAAAGTCTCTCAGCCTGTGGAAATCATTGGTCTATAAATTGTTTAACACAACCCGAAATGGCTCCAGGTATCCCAGACCTCCTGTCCCAGAACAGAGAGCAGCCCCCACCCATCCAGTGGTCAGGATGCACTGAAAGTTTCTGGAGAGAGCCCTGGGGAGGTGACTTCTGGTGTGGTACCTACGCAGGAGCCCTGGAGGTTTGAACCCTCAGGGTCTTGGTGCTCAGCTTCCCTTGCTTTGCCACAGGGACAACACAACTGCTTTCTGCTGTGCCTGTGCCACGGCCCCTTAGGTGATCACTGCCATTTGCACACATAGTGAGAACTGGTTCTCACCCTGCCCAAAAGCAGGATCTTCTTTACTACAGTGATGTCTCCAGCCCATCAAAAGCGTGCCAGGTCACGGATTTAGGGCTGACTTAGAGGGCAGATGCCACTGACTGACTCACTGAATGGCTTTCTGGGGAGCCTCAGGTTTCCTTGGCCTCTCACCCGAGCATCAACTGAGCTGAACTCTGAAGGTCTCACATTCTCTGGTGTTGTGTAGATGAGATGCACAACTACTCCTAATCCTGGGTGTAACTACAGTGACAAAAGCAGCGATTCAATGTGCCAGCCAACAAATGCAAGAGGTAACAGCACTGACAACAAAACTGTGGCTCCTGCAAGCACAGCTCTCAGTGAAAGCAGAAGAAACAAATAACTCTTGTGACTGCTTGGATTGGATTCAGATGGATTAAGATCTGTTGGACCTGCCAGGAGAGAGGGCTGGGCACTGCCACAGAAAATGTATTAACCTCATCTCTCAGACACTTACAACCCAAACATCTGCCATCCATCACCCACAACATCTCATTCACTGGCCTGGAAAGCCAGGTGAGATGGCTTTAGTGCAAAGAACAGAGGAGGATTTCATTGAGTAGCTGATGGACACAGGATGTAGCTCACAAACTGTTTATTGTAGGTTCATCCTATTCTGTGCATCACAGATGAAACACAGAGATGGCCTAATTTACACCTAAGTCCTATTTGTTATTGCCTGGCTGGGCATCTCTCCTTCATCTGCTACAGAGAACAGCATAAGAACAGTTTAAGGTGTAGGCAAAGTCTCCTTGGCTTTCAAAGCAGAGGCTGTAACACTTCATTAAAGACAACAGCCTCAGGTAATGCAGCTGCTGTTTCAGCAGTGAAAGGATCAGGGAGGTACTCAATAGTACCTACTGAAGCTACCTAAAGATGAATTATTAACATAATAATGGTTTTGCTCCTTTAAAAAGGTATTAGAGCTTAGTATTTTCATCTTTAAAATGTCAGGGATGACATAGCCTAGTTTGTCTGATTTGAGTGGAGAACTTACTTTAGACTAATTTTAACTGTTTTATTTTTAGTCTTTTGTTAAAAGATTTCCCTGCCTCTTTTTAGAGGTGTGGGTGTGGTTTTCTTTAAAACATCTAGGTTTTCACCCAGATTTTATTTAAGCTTTTGAACAAATGAGATAATAATTTAAAAAATCAATCCCCAGAACATTTTAAAAATGTGAATATGATCATATTAGCTCTCAGGTTTTGTCAGTATCAACTCAAAGAATTTGTTCCCATAATCTTTTCAGAGCCATGCTGTTATGGAAAATTTTGGATTTCTTAGGTCATTCCAACTACAATAACAGAGCTCCACACATTTCCTTGGAAAATATTTTGGGCTTGATTCATACATCAAAATTTGCGTGATCTCATTTTTTTAGCAATTTGCAGATCACTCATCAAGCAGATTTCAGGTGATCTTGGCTTTCTACCACGACACTGTTTCCCTTGGCTACTTTCTCTCAAACCCCACTGGTTAAAGAACAAACCTTGTCTTGGCAGAGGCTGACAGAGACATATGAGGCATCCCCTGGCTTACAGGAAATGTAAACTCTTACAGAGCCAACTGATGTGCCAGAGGAGAAGGGCACACACAGTACATTGAGACCAGGCACTGGGAATTCCTTTGTTGTGAAGGTGACCAGGAGGAAGGGGGACCTGGGATCTTCAGTGAGAAATCCAAGAGGGAGGAAGGATTAGAGAAAGCTTCAGTGGGAGTTAACATCACTGGGGAATGCACAGGGGCTTTGAAAATTACCCCAATAAAATCAAATAATCCATTAAGATGTATTTCCAGCCTTCTGCTTCTATGTTAGGAAAAAGCAGGCCTGACACTGGTGTTTTCTGAGTGATATTTCAGCTCCTAACAGCAAGGCTGAATCAAACAGAGATCAGGCTGTGCCTACACTTTATCCTGGAAATCATACTGAATTCTGCACCCCCTTTCAGTCAACATTCAGCATCTCTCTAAGCAGCCTGCTCTCATTCAGGTAGGAGTAACATGCTTCATACAAGAGTCAACACCAAGCAAATATTGTGTTAAGAAACAAAGTTATAGAATCATAAAATCAGAATGGTTTGGGTTGGAAGTGACCTTTAAAGGTCATCTAGTCCAACCCCCCTGCAATGAGCAGGGTTAGCCTGGTGAGTCATACCCTGGCCTTAAAATCTGAGTATAAGCTGGCTGATGTTTACAGAAACATCGTTTTTCTTTGAGTTTTACGGACTTCTAGATTAAAAGTCTATGGCACTGTGTAAAAAACTGTTGCTCAGATGATCATCATTGGGTTGAGGAGTACAAACCCTCACCAGCCTTAATGACTTCAAGGGCCTTCAGGGACCTTGGGGGTTCCTGTGACCTTCAGGGGCTTCCAGGGTGGGATGCAGCCTGTAGATTTAGACACCTAGATGTGCTCATCTGTACCCCTGTGTCTAGGTAGAGATTCCACCACAACATTCAGTGTGGTCTGGAAAGTCATTCAGCTCAAAGGTCTGTGTTCAGTGCACATTATAGTGTTCCATTGATTAGATGGGCACTTAGGGCTGGATTCACTTGTCTGGACACAGGAGCCCAGTGTTAGGCTCTCCAGGGTCACCTGATGACAGAGTTTTGTCAAAGAAAACATTTCTCCTTTTCCTTGCAAAATAAAATTCTCCATACCTCCTCAAACTCAGCTTCCTACTGAAAGACAGACATCCATAAAGTGAGGTTGGGTGACAGCCTCAGGTCCAAATTACTTTGGTAGCTCCTTATCTATCTATCTATCTATCTATAAGTCAGGTTGAAGTCTGTACTATGAAATCCAATGGCCCTTGATTGGATCCATAGAGGGTGATGGAAAAGCCTTTCCAACCACCTTCCAGCAGAGGTGGAGGTAACCAGCAGTGATAACAACCCTGACTTTCTGAGCAGTAAGTAGAGGAACAGCATTTTATTTGCCCGGCAGATTGTCTAAGCTCCCACATGTATCTTGTTACTGACTTCAGACTTGACCATCTGGTTATTGGCCAGGTAAATTGTGGCTGATATCCCAGTCTGATTTCCCCTTCAAGCTGTGTTTTAGAGAGCACCACTGTGTTGTATCTCTGCAGAGCTCCTCCTACTAATCTCAAAAAGACCTTTGCTCAGCCTGCACATCATCTGCAGTCACACAGAACATCACTGTGGGCCACTGCAGTACAACTGCCATCCATAAACATTTCAACAGCAAAATCAGGGGAAGGATTTCAGGATATCAGCATCTACACTGAGATCTGACTTCCCAGAGGGCTGAGCTCTTCAAAGTGCTGCACAGTAGAGACCAGCTCTTCACTCTGGTGCCTCTATGGTGGTCTTTATGCACGAAGAACACTGAGATCTCTGGAAAATCTGGTCACATATTTGGTAGGACCTGAGCCAAAAACTTAAACCCAGCAATCATGCATATTGCATCCCTTTTCCATAGTACACATACACAGTGCTTTGAGCAAGACATGGGAGATACTGAGTTGAAATAGGATGAGGGACTGGATTTGGGGTTTCCCTGTGCAGGCTGAGACCCTTTTTAACAGTGTAGACTAACAGCAATTTTAGGACCTATACATGTGTGTTTACAGGCAAGGAAGACCACATGTCTGTTCTCTGGACTCTTCACCCATGCAGAGGCAAGAGCAGCTCTTTCAGGATAAGACCAGCCACCATGGCCTAGAGTGGATTTATTCTTGCAGGTCCTGCAAGGATCCAGGCTTCCCTTCTTTGAAAGCAATCAATTCAATAGAGTTTGATGCAGTTCAGTACCCTGGGACAACAATAGAAAGTACCAAACAATAGCCCTGAATGAGAAAGAAAAGCATCAGGATGATTTCCACAGGAAAAATGTGTGTTTCCATTGTATCTCAGGCCCAGGCTGTCCCCTGCCAAGCACTAACCAACCAGTAAATTGGCACTGCCTGTTTCAGAGATTTTGGGACTGTATTTCACCACTGGCCTCTAGAAAGTGCTTTGGGATGAAATGTGTCACAGGAGGGTAAGGATCCATTATTATTACACAACAGTGGCAGAGAAGGGCTGTGTTTACCTTGACTACTTGCTGCTCAACCCCTGGGCCTGCCCTCTGGGAGCTAAACAAACCCATCGTGGGGAGGGAGGGAGGGAGGGAAGCAGGGAAGCACATCTCTCCCCATCCAAGGTTTTCTGTGGGAAACCTAAGCCTAAAACAGTCTGCAGTCTAAAAGCTGATGCAGTGATAGCTTCTGCCCTCATCTCACATTACACAAGTGACATTTGAAAATGCAGTGAAGTCGTGGCTCTTCAACATGGGCAGCTCTGCTCCGTGCATGCTGCTTGCAACCTTTCACAGGAAAGAAAACAATATTTTCAACCCACCATCAAATGCCAAATGTTCTCAGTGGTTTAAAAAAATAAGTCTTTTTAATAAGGCATGTGGGAGAAATAATTGTCCCTGGACAACTCCAAACCAAGTAGAGTATCACAAGATTCCAGCTGGTAACAAGACCGAAACTGAAGTACAAGAGCTAAAAGGACACATGAAGGAGAGATGATTTTGTCACCAACTCCTGTAATTGAGTTCAGGGTTAAGACTTCAAGAATTCAACATTTTAAAGTGAAAAACGGCACATTTAATGTGAGTTCCGGCAATGACACATTAAAATAAAAACTAAAGGTGTCATTGCTGCTATTGCAAAGATTCATAATAATGTTCACCAACTGACAGTTAAAGGGCAGGGAAACAGTGAATGAAAGACACAAAAAAAATTATTTCTTGCTCTGCTTATTTAATAGCCAACTCTCTGCTACTGCCAGGTCACACAGTGGCACTGATCAGCTTAACTACAAAATGACTGGGGTTAAAAGAGCAGCACGACCTCTGCCTGTGCCCCAGACTTGGTTAATGGAGCCGATTTAATCAGAGAAAACTCAGCAAGGCAGAATTGCCACAGCCCTGTTTAGTGTGTGGGGTATTTACTAAAGTCACTGGCAGTTTGGGGCTAAAAATTCAGTCTCTAGTCTCACTACGATGGCCTTAGAGAACACTCACAACTTTCCTAACCCCAAATGAAACTTTCAGCTGCCATTTTACTCCTCAGTTTAAAAATTTGGGCCACATTCTCTTCTCAGTTAGCCCATTATAATGCTGAACAAATTCCCTTCATGTCAGAGGCTTTGTTCTAGATTTAGCCCAATGGAGATTAACATAGAAATTGGGTTTTTTAATGTCTTTACACTTGCAGGTTATCTAAGTGAAGCTTCCACTGATTCAAAGGGCAACAGTGGGCACCTACCAGCCACACCAACAGCACAGGCTGAGCAAAGGTTGTGATTAAAACAAGCAGCAGAAAAGAAAAATGTCCTTGCACCAGAGCTCAGCTTCTGGCTCCATCAGTGTGAACATAAATTTTAAAGCAGTCTCATGCAAGAGCAAAAGCAGACGCTTGTCTCCAGTTAACTCAGCCAGCTGTAAATATTAAATCAGTTTAAGAGAAACAGTGTCACTTGCTGATCCCCACCAGCTCCTGCTTCGAGGGCAGTGGGTGATGAAGCTGAGGTGGTACATGTGAGCAGAGCACCATGGAACTCATTTTTATTGTGCATTACCCATCAGGTTCAGCAAAGTCAGTCTGAGATTGCTGTGCCTCAATTACACTAACTCCTGGCAGTTCACAGGAGCATAACACGGGGCTGGTTTTGTGAGCCACTCAATACATGCAACTTTCACTGCACTTCTAAAAGCTCACGACGCCAAGCACCTTGCAAGGTCACATCCTGGAAAGATATTGTGCCATATTAAAAGTAAAAAAGCTGATCTGAGCCCTGGGAAGGACACTCACTGCAAGCTGTGAATGTGTCTGTACAGAAGTGCTTCTGACTTACCTTCAGCCCCTTCTCCACTGTCATCCAGACACTTTCAAACTTTTATCCAACCAGCCAGACGAAATAGTGCAGAGAGATTACTTCTGGTCTGTGTTTTACAAGTGCTTTTCTCTTACCTGTCGAAAACCACGGCTGCATAGGCTGGCTCTGCAAAGATGACATCCCCAGGCAAGAATTCCTTCTGGGCTTTCAAGCCCCTGCCTTTGCCTTCAGTTGTGAACACTTCCACCGACTCCATTCCTCCTTTGGTCATCCCAGGGACCCCAAGGCTTGGGAGGTGAGTGTCTCTGAGCAAGCCAAACCTCCTGTCACTCCTACCAGCTTCAGTGTGGCTCAAGGCCACGCTTATAAAGGGAGGGCTGGTCTCCCCCCACCCCTGGCCACTCCAATTCCCATAGAAGAGCGAGGGGGTGGGAGCAGGAGAGGCAGGAGCTGCAGCTCCTCTGCACAATATCGCCGAGCTACGCAGGGCAGGGACAGGGCTGGGATTTCTGCTTCATTAGGAAAACCCTCTCCAAAAGTGACATTTGGAAATGTTTCTCCCAGCCACAAGAAGCTGTGTACATTACCACTGGGCTTAATTTATATTCTCCCATTGCAGGGAGAATGTATTCTCTTTGCAGGGTATTTTTAGCGACCACATGCTTCTGTCTCTCAGGAAGCAACAGCTGAGGCAGTGGGATGGGGAGGGCTGGGATGCCTGTTCCTGACCCCTCCACTGTCGTCTGGCTTTTTCTGGAAATCAAACAAAGCTGATTTATTTTTACCCTCAAAGAGATGGACAGTATGTTTAGAGGCAGGGATAATAGGGAAAAACGCGCCTTGACATTCTCAGCATCCTGTCACCACCAGATCCTGGAAAAGAGGATTCACTTCCCAAATGCCAGTGGCAGTGTGTGTGCAGAGCAGTGTGGAAGGAGCTGGAAGGACACCAACTGTTCAGCACAGACTGCAGGAGCAAGCAGGACATCTTAGATACTCTCCCCATTTTGGATGCACGAAACATCTTTGAAACAGCACCTGAGAGCTGTTCCCACCTCCAGTGCTCAGCTGCAGGAGAGAATCTGAGCCTCCTGAGTGGAAAAGGAGGGTCCACCAGGGAGATCAAACTCATGAGCAGGGAGGTCCTGGCTTTACTCTCTGCCCCAGTGCAAGTTCAGGGAGGCACAGGGAAAGGCCCTCGTGTGCAAGGGGGAACCTCTCTGTGAAGATTAACCCAGCCCAGACTGCCATTCAGCGTTTTTTTATCATTTAATGGCATTTCACAGGGCTGGTTCCTGTTAATCTCACTCTCCCACCCTGAGGAAACCTGATGCTGTTTCCTCCTCCATCTCCAAGCGCTGTGCAGATAACAATGACTGCAACTTCCACAACTCTGTGCTGCACAGAAAAACCTGCCTGATTAACAGGGAAAGTGAGATGCAGAGAAATAAAAGGGGTAAATCCTGTGCAACCCGTGGCAGTAAAAGAAATGCTTTTCATTTCCAAGGCAGTGGGAGGTATCACTGGGCTCTTCAAGACACAGAACTGCTCAGCACCTCCTGCTAAAAGCCTCTGGCAATGCTTCTTGCTTGCAAATGAAGTCTGGGATCATACTTCAGCACAAATACCCTGTCTTATGGTCTGCCTGCATGTGCCAAGCACAAACAGTATCAATCCACAGCTCCATATATCCAGGGTGATCCAGCTGTTCGTGTGGTTATGAGCAGTGTCTTTCCCAAACAGCCAGACACCTCCACTGCTCCTGAGGAGGGCCAGAGCTGTCCCAGAGCCATCAGCACAGCCCTCCCAATGTTCACACTCTGCAGCCTAGAAAAGTCACCACAGGCAATTAACTCCTACAAGCAATTACAATTTTATTGCAAAGCTTCACGTGTGTGATAGGTGATGTCAGAATGTTCTGGTCTCATCTGTTATTCTAGGATAATTCCCTGGGCTGTAGGAGTTTTTTAGAAACTGACAGAAGGACTTTAGCACCTCAAAATTAGTGCTGATTAATCTTTGTCCTCCCAAACCCACACAGTTTGGAGTGTGGCTATATTGAACCCAGTCATTAATCACACTAAACACAGTTTCTAATTCCCAGATAACAAATAATACAGAATGGAACAGAACAACAGAACAAATAATATAATTAAAACAAAGAGTCTATCTTTTCAAAGTAGATGCTGGATAATGGATATTCCTTCTTTTTCAATACTATTTGGAGCAGTGATACTGCTTTGAGACCCTTGAAAAAACAGTGAATTTCAAAGTCAGGTGGAGAAGAACACCAATTTTGGAGCTCTGAGCACAAGTCTGACCATTCAAGAGGAGATTATTCTGTGCTTTGGGTCTGTCTAGATTCTGGTCTGGAGGGGTGAGTGGCCCCATCCTCCCAACAGAAGAACTAACAGCACCCTCTGCTGCCCTTTAGAAATTATCCAAAGTATGATTTTATCAAATTTAATGGCAGCAGCTCTGGAGTGTTGTGAGCAGAGCTCAGACAAGTCATGAATTAAGGAAAAAAAAAAAGGAAAAAAGAGGGGGGAAATCCCTATGCTGAGCAGGTGCTCCTTAGACTCATCCTGCCACTGCAATTCAGCTTTAACCTTCCAATCACTCACAGGGAGAGGGGGGGCCCTGATCTGCATGAACCCCCTTTTTGGGGCAACAGTGGGGAAAACTGGGGGGAAATGACTTTGCTCATTCTCCTGGGGTGAGGACAATGGGGGCTGAGGGGAATTCAGCCCTGAAGAGGGATGGATCCGTGGGGGGATGAAGGGGAGGGCCAATATTAGGCAGTTCCTGGTACCTACTGGGCAGTTACAAGGCAGTTATTAATAATTGTTAGGCAGGTATTAATCAGTTCCTAGCAGTTGTTAGGCAGACACTAGTAACAATTATTTACTAGGCAGTTACAAAGCAATAATTAGTGATTTAGTAATTGTTAGGCAGATATTAGGCTGCTGCAAAGTCATTGCTAGCAGTTGTTAGGCAGACACCAAGATGTTACTAGTGGTTACCACGCAGTTATTGCAACTTTTATTTGTTTTTGAGAGGCTCTTATTGCAGTATTGAGCACTTCCTAGGGAATTGGTAGCTCTAGTAGTTACTGAGAATTACTAGACAGGTACTGCTTGTTCTGAGGCAATTACAAGGCAGTTACTCTACAATCACCAGCAGTCACTGAATGGCTTTGGCCACTGGTTTTTAATCATTGACTAATCCGTTGTATAATGAAAATCAAGCTGAAACTAAAAAATAACCCCACACACTTAGCAATGCATAAATGTGGGGTTTATTTAAAATATGTGAAACATCCATTAGCAGCAGCTTTCCCCATTGTCAGTTAAATTTAGCAGTACTCTTGGAAACAGAAATAACTGCAGTGGAATTAATCATTCCCTTTAGGAAGCTGACAGCTATTTTAAGCAGGCAGCTTTCTGGAGGAAAGAATGTGTGCTCTTCAAAGGAGTATACTTGGGGAAAGTTGGAATATGGTCTTGGTATGTTTAGGTTTAAATTCCATTTTTCACATATATTTTCTAAACTGAATTGTCATGTTTCTGAACTCCAAAATGTGCATTGGTACATCAATAACTTTAGAAGTACCTTGACCTCCTGGGAATTTCAAGAGGTTTTAAGAGTCTGAGGGTTGTGGTTTTTAAATTCTCACTGTTTAGAGGTAGCTCACACCCTTATTTTTAGTGCAGAGCTGGTGCAGGTTTTGTCATGAGCCAGATGCAGCAAGGATTGCTGGTTGTGCTTGTCAGTTCATACCCGTGCCAAAGAGATCTGTGGAACTGCATATTATGGGTACTTTCTGGTTTGATGGCCTGTGAGAACAGAGGGTATCCTTTTCTTGAACGAGCAAAATCAGCAGTGACTTCCAGCTTTGAAAAAACACAGTGGCCCAATTCTTAATAATTTTATGACACATGCACACACATGTGCCCTTGGGGTTTTTGTTTGTTTTAGTGTAAGGGGTTTCTTTTGACTCAGTGGTAACAAGCTGTTATCCCTTGGTACCTGCAGGAATGTCATGCATCCTTTTCCAGGACTCAGTAAATAGCTCTCATATGTTATAAATTACTAGTTTTCCCCTCTCCCTCCTTCAGCACATCTTATTCATTTACTGGAGAGCAAAAAGGTTTTGGGTACCAATTTAGTGCTCATGTTTCTCACCCAGTACTCCACAAGCCCATTCTAAATAGCCCTGGGAGGAGGCTGAGAAATACCATTGCACAAACTGCTCTCTTACAATCATAGGGGAGCATTTGTATGTCAGAAGAGAGCTGGCAGAAGGACAAGAGCTTTGTCTTAACCTGCCCCAGAGAGCCTCAAAGTGAGGATTGGGAGGTGTATTTCTTACTGTGGTTTTAACACACAAGGAGGACTAAAACTCAACAGAGAGGGAAGGGGAAAGGCTCCATTATCCTAAGGATTCTTCTTTGGAAGGAACCAAACACTCAGCATAGACTTAATCAGCTTTCTGTTGCACCCTAATCGTGTTTGGATGATGTGTTTCAAGAAGTAAAGCACAGATGGATCAAACTATGGTTATAGAAATTGGGAAAAAAAAAAAAACAAAAACAAAAAAAAGCTTGTTTTCTGAAAGCTTGAGCAATTTATTGTAGTAAAAATTATTTGACACTTTAAAATTTGCATCTTTTTTTCTGATCAAAGCAGAATAGCTGATTTCAGTCTGCTGCAGCATTGACAGGCTGCCCCAGCTCTTGTGGGTGTGATAGGAAGGAGGAAGCAGAGGACAAGCATAGCCATATGTTGTAGCCAAATTAGTGATAATGTAGTGTTCAAGGATGCATACAAAAGCTTGCAAGTTAACTTTTGTTACAGTATTCTGTGGGGAAAATATCTTAGCAATTGAGTGATGAAACTAGGTTATGGAAACATGCAGTGCCAGCACTAACAGCACTCATTTCCAAGCAGAATCCAGTTTGGTGTGTCAATTTTTACAATCCCATGACCTTTGAAGACAAAACAAAAATAATTGAAAATATATTCAGTGAGTAAACTCACTGAGAAAATGGAAATTTAGTGTTACTACATTTTTGTTTCCTTGGAGAAAAGTCTTTCACCTAACTGCAGAAATAGAAATCTCTCTAGTTAAATATCCCTTCCTCATGTAGGAATAGAGTGCTGTAATACCACAGCCCAGTGTATTTGATAAAGGATTTAAAGTCTGTTACCTTCTCTGCCATTTCCAAGTTGAATTTCTGTGGATATCTGAGTGAATTCCTAAGTTTTCTGTCTGTACAGTGACAGTGCTTTCTGCTCCCCCACAGCCAAAAGGGGCTGGATTTCAGGGCTGCTCTTTGCCTGCAGATTTGGACACCTGATACTTGCAGCATCCAAGATTTTGTTCATCTTTCACCCACTGTGGAGCAGCAGTATGATGGCCTGATGAAAAGCAGCAGAGTTTGAACACCATGTGAAGGTGCATCCAGCTGTTGTTGCCTGACAAGGCTAGCCCAAAAACTGAGACCAGGCAGGAGTAAGGGAATAAAAGGTGGGTATTTATTCAAAAGGCCTTCAAAGGTACAGTTAGGGCAGACAAAGCCCCCTCCTTGGGGCATCACCTGGAATGAGAAAAAGGATGGTGTGCAGGCTCCTGCCCTTCCTGCCTGCCCAGTAAAATAATTGATGTGATGCATGTGATGCAAAGGAGCCTGTGCCATCCACTCCTCATTAAAATGCTGGGTTTGCTGCTGCTGTTGGAGAGCACCATTTGGCTGTGTCATTTTGTGGGTTTAGTACCTTGAACTTGAACTTTATGCCTTTGCCTTAAGGGGTTTGTCTAGCCTAGACTTTTTCTTTACTCCATTATTCTGCTCTCTGTCTCCTTTGCCCTGAAGAATTGGGAAAGAAAAGTTAATAACAGGCTAAAGCTGGGAGCATTTCCTTTTTAATCAAGTGGTAGAAAATCCTGGGTTGAAGACATGTTTTAAAATTACCTGGTTTCTGATATTTTAATTAAGGTTAGTACTTTTCCTACCGCATTTATACTGCCTCAAGGGAACACTTTTCTCCATGTCTTTCCTATGTGGAATTCTACAAAGATTCCTCTACAGTTAATGTAGGAAAAGCAAGAAAACAGAAAAGGTTTAAACTTGGAAAGACATTCTCACACTTCTCTCAAGTAGTAAAATATGCAAATATAATAAAGTCAAAACATCATTAAGCCTTCTCACATGGGAGTTTTTAGTGAGTTTATTGAATTGCTGTGCCAATGAGGAAAAAAACAATTAAAAAAAATAACTGAATGTCCTTCTAAGGTCACAATGGAAAACAGAGCAACAGTAAGCAAATCATTATCTTTCAATTCAAACAGTAAGATTCTGATTTATTATTACTATTAGGCAACTTGTTTAGTTTCAGATTTCCAAAATCCACTTCACCTCATTTATTTTTATTCTTTCAATTTATTTAAAGTGCTTCAGTTTTTGTGTTAGGAGTCTGAAGTTCCTGTTCCCTTCTCAATGCCCTTAATTTCAGTGTTTGAACATTAATACAAGGAAGCTGTTTTCTGTCTTCACCAATATTATTCACTATTACCTAAGACTGCTTTTCATTTCACTGCTTCTGGTGTATTAGCTTCTGTGTCTTTTCTCAGAATGCACAAGTCAGAAAATTATACCAATAAATAGTATGCTGGATTTCAATCATGCTTTTATTATTATCTATTCTGCTTTAATAACAGGTGTTTTCCCTTTATTCATGACTTTTTTTAAGTCACACTGGAGATAAATATGAGAAGTCATATTTATGAGTGAAAGTGAATGTGTTTAAGAAACTTTTCTTGCACCAATCTTTGTAGTTTGAGTGGTTTTTTGGTAATTAATAAATCTTCAGTGATTCATGGCTTGTCCAGTGCTGGGGAACTTGTGAGACCCACTCCCTAAAACATTATTTTTGAATCACATTATTAGCTTACACCTCAATCTCAGGCTTTAAATGTGGTATCGTAAAAAGTAAAATTATGAAGCAGAACTCCAAGTGAGGCTTAAGTGGAACATTGACTTAGAGGGAGCAGTGATGAACCAAATACTCTGACTGTGTTTCCTCAAAGAAGAGGGGTCACCTACACAAGCACTTGGTTTGAAACACCTGTTTTCTAATAAAACCAATGAATTCAAACAAAGGTTGTTCATACCCTAACTGAAAACAGTCATTTTAAGTGATGCTGTTTATGCCAGTTCTGTTGTTTAGGATAACATTGAAAGGTCCCATCAACGTTTTATTCATAAGAAATAAGTTTGAACTCATCCCTTTGCAGTAAGTAACTGATTTCTCCTGTGGTACCACTGCAGGATTCAGAGATGCACAGAAATTAAAAGCAGATTTCAAACTGAAATGCCTAAATACAAATATACCTACAAGTGAGAATGGAGGTGTAAGGCTGACCAAGTCTTGTCCCCTGTCTCTGTGCAGAGGCATAAGCCAACTTTCCAGCCTTCTTCTTTCTCACCTCCTCCCCACTCTGTCTTTCTCCTCTCCTAGGGCTCCATAGCCTCTGCAGCATCCCTGGAATTTAAGTCTGATTGTAAAGCAGCCCTTTATTAAAATGCCCAAGTATCTTGGATGACTGCTATAAATGGTGTTACAAACCCAAAAGGAATAAAGATTGACTTTTGTGTGCATTTGTTTTGCTTTTTTAGCATTTTGTGGGTATTTTGAGTGATAAAATCTTTTTGACACCTATTCTGTGTCCTAGACTTTAAGTTCTTGAACCATAACAAGAGCTAAAGTAATCACAAGAAATACTGTATGACTGCTGAGAGTTGGTAGTCAAAAGAATCATGTCACTGTGGGTAGCAGTTGTCTCCAGGATCTGCTTTCTTTGGCCTTGACAATCCAACAACAATAATATTTTGTTTCTTTTTGCACGAATATCTTCTATTTAAAGAACAACTTTTAGGTAGTACATTCATGGAAGTCTAGGCTGTACTTCACATTTTCTTTCTAAGCACACAAGTGAAGTGGAAGGAAACAGGAATAATTTGCCAGTTTTATTGCTGGATTTTCCCTTTATGCCTGGGTGGTGCCTGAACACTCATTTCCCTTTCTGTCTAATCAGCTTTGACAGGTACTTTCCTCAGCCCAGTTCCCCCTGAAGAGAAGAGTTTCTGCAGTGCTCAGGAAGGATGATGGGGCAAAGCAAAGGGTACAGGTGAGGCAGATAGTGGGTGGTGAAACTGAAAACGGGGCCATAAGTGCAGAGGCACCAATCTGTCCAGTGGGATTTCTCACCCCAGACACCCCAGGGAATTGTTACACTGCTCCACATTTCCCATGAACATGGAATTAAATCTTTGAGGGGTATTTGCACTTCTTTTAATGGGATGTTATGAGTACCTGAGGCTAAATATCTTGTGCTAAAATCACTTGTAAAGCTTTTCTTAGCATTTCAGTAGGATCAGATTCATACTTTGATTTCCAGAAACTCCTTGTGTGTGCTGCTTCACTCATGCATCTTTTTAGATACAGAGCTGCTGTTAATGTTTGCTCTGGCTATTGTATGTCTGTGGGCTTCACAAAACATGAGATATCTGTGGCACTACCAGGTTTCACAGGTTTCAAAATACAGCTGAGAAATCTGTGGCAAGGACAGACCATAAGACCTACTAAGAACCACATGAGGAAATACTGCCATTGGGTCATGGTAAACAGATGTGGGCTTGATTCATGTCTCCAGTACAGAGACCTTTTTTTCCTCCAAAATCTGGCTGTTGACAAACATAAAGTGTTTAGCCTAAAAAAAAAAAAAAAANCGAGGTATAGCACAAGAAGAGTTTTACTAAGACAGTGCTTAAGACTAATTTTTTTGATTGAAATCTCATCAGCACCATGTAGCAGTTGCTAAAAAAAAAAAAAAAAATGAAAAGCAACACTGAAAATTCCTGGTTGACTTCATCATGTCATCTGAATGTTTGTATGTTTTATTTTTAAAAACCCACAAAATCTCATGTCTTATATTTCTAAAACATTTTTACCAATTTTTTTTCTTTTTTTAATCAAGGAGCAGTGCCTTTATGACAAACAGTAGTTGGTCTTCTCTAAAATGAACAATTTCTTAAGGTCAAAGAGTTGATGCAGTCACTCCAAATTCACTATACCAGCACCATTAAACATTTGGGATGCATATAAACTACAAGATCAGCCTGGCAGTTCTGCAAGGCTACTCTTTTTGATGATACTCTGCAAATTTTCTGATGGCATGGTTGCAATGTCTCAGGTAGCCTATTCTTTCAAAGAAGTTTTTCTTAGTTGCCAGGAAAGATGCCTTGTGAATCTGAGAGCTGAAGCCCTCAAGTTTGGCTTAATATTTATAGGACTGGTTGCACATAGGCAGGGTAGATCTCCCTGTACTCTGTCAGTTTTGGTTGTGACAAATGGCTTTGAGGCATAGTTAGAAGGAGAAATGTCAGACTTGTTCAGGTCTCTTCTCTGGGAGTGAGCAAGCATGTATCATTTAGCAGCTCTGGGTGTGGTGGTTGCCTTGGGAAGGAGCCTGCAGTGTTCCAGAGCAGACTGAAGACCGTTTACAACTCACTGCCTGGTTGGGATTTAAGTAAGAGAAACATCAGCTTATTCCTGAGCTTGCTCCATGCAGGTTGTCAGAACACCATGTATAAATGCACTGCCCAAGATTATATGCATATATTTGCCTAAAAATCTGGTAACTATGCAGAAATAGAAAGGAAAAAAGGCTATGCTTATTTGTACATTTTTTCATATAGTTTGGAGCTGAAATTATGCCTGATCAGGCTTTTTAAAAGCATTTCTGAAGTCGCTGTTCTCCCAACCCACTTCAGCAGCAGCTGCTGTCCCTGTCTGTGACCAGGACGTTCTGGCCTTGTTTGGGCTGAGGAAAGCAGGAGAGGCTGGGCTGTGCTTGGCTGTGCTACACGGGCAAAGCTGGAGCTGAACTCGGAGCTGTTTGCTCATGGGACAGCAGGGGAGAGCCAGGAGCTGCATTAGAGCAGGTGCCACTGCCCTGCTCACCGTGCTGCTCTGCCTTCCCCAGCCAAGTCACAGCCCTGCCTGCTTCGTGTCATTTCTGCTCATCATCGTCCTGTGACCATGCAGAAAACCTGGGCAGAGCAAACATTTAAGGTTCCCAAAGTGAGACAAGTGTTATGAACTCTCTGTTTTTATTTTTGAGGCGATTTCTCTTTTGGGGTAAATGAATTATTGGGTTTATCAGCACCACAAATGTTGGACTGAGGTGAGAGGTTATTGTAGCTCTGCACTCATCGCTGCTGACTCAGCTGCAGCACCATAACTTTATACTGACAAAGGTTGAGCCCAAACAGAGGGACTACATTTTTAAGAGGTGGGAAATTCACTTAAAGAGAAAGAGAAAAGAGAACAGTATGAAAAGAGAACTAAGATGTGATGAATTTACAAAGAAGAAAGAATCTGAAGTCCTGTCAGCCTTTTTACAATATTGAGGAATGAAAATGGGTCTTGTAATAACAAAGAAAAGCAATACTTTAAACTGTCTCTAGAATATATTTCAGTGCAATTCATCAGCTACCTCAAAATATTGAGGACAAGGACACAGCAGGGTTCAGGGTGGCTCCAGGAGGCACAATAGATGTTACTTGGCCAACCAGACTTCTGCTCCCTATAATCCAATTTTTCTCACTGCAGTGGTCAGCCAAGTAAAAGGGGAACAAAACCTCATTTTTAATTTCACATTACGATGGTTTTAGTTTTTCACTTTCTAATATTTTTAGGATTTTTGGTAGTGTGCACTTGGTTGTTTTTTGTCTGCCAAAAAGGCTGTGCAGTTCAGTGCTAAGTCAAGGAAAATACACATAGAGTGCTGTCCTTAACTCATATAAAGAAATCTGTCTTTGAAACAAAAACATGTTTTCCAGTGAGAAGTTGTACAAAGTGAAACAGAGTGAATACTGCCCATGATAGTAACATTTCATGGACTTCTATCTAGCTGCAGTGCAATTGGTCTTTTTCTAACTGGCTGGGGTTTTTTTTTTTAATAGAGAATATTGTTCCATCTATCTTTCTCTAGGTAGCTGTTTGTACAGTCCAGTACCCTTGAGCAAACTGGTGCATTTTTCCTCTGTAAATGCCTTTTCTGCTACAAACATTGCCAATTCATGTATTTCAGGTGTAAGAAGGGCTTTCATCTAAAGGCCAGAACTAAGTCCTTGCATTTTCTGGTGTGAATCAAATCAAGTGGTTGTGTCCATCTTTCACTCCTCTGCTTGAAGGGGTTAAGCTGCATGAATCAGCAACAGCAGAATATTGGATATATTTGGATGGCTCACACTACAGAATACAGAAGCTCAAAAGGATGAGCCACCTGGCCCATTGTACATCACAAAAATAATTTTTTTGTTAGAAAATGAATTCCTGTATTGGGGACTGATGGCACACCATGCCAATCAGCAGCATTTTGATACCCAGCTTGACATTCTTTGTTGGGGAATATCACACTCCTGGGGTGATATGTCTCAGATAATGCTTAAATTGATCTTATTTTAATTAAATCTAACTAAATTGATATCTGTTGGTGCTTGCTTTTGGTCAAGTACTTATAATAGTATTTAATTTTTCAGAATGGTTTATTCTCATCAGCACCGCACAAAATTTTACTGCAATTACCTTGCATTGCTTCAGATACCAGAAATACTCTTTTTTAATGTTTAAGCTGTGGTTACACTGAAACTGTACTCCTTACCAGCTCCTCTCATAATTACTAGTATAAAATTCATAAATTCTAGTGGAATTTGTAAATTCTAGTGTGAAATTGCAGCAGAGACCATATCTATCTATAAATGCTGTTTATGTCACTATGTCAGGACTCTTGCATGGGATGGGATCATGGTGTGCTGTGAGTTTTGCCCCTCTTTTGCAGTCTCTAACCTACAGGTTCCTTTTGTTCAGCAGTTGGGGCTGGTTATTGCTTGTGCCCTATGTGCAATATCACACTTACTTCCATTCCACAACTCCATTCTCACATGAAAGGAAATAAGCACCAGATTAAGTAAATCAATAAGTCTTCTGTTACCACTCCCCTGTAGTTTGCACTTTCAGACCTTTTCATGAGCCCTGTTGTCTGCTGTTAGCTGACTTTAGTTAGTTCATGGGGTGGTTTTGGTTTTGGTTTGGCTCTTTGCTGTTGTTTAGTTTACTGGTTTTAAGGGGCACTGTCCACTTAAACATCCTGTTGTGACTGAGATTCAGTCCTAGAGTTCTCATAGTTGCATCTTCAGTGACAGCTTCAGGGAAGGTCCTTAAACTTTTGCACTTCTCCCACTGATTTTGCTCTCTGGGGATAGCAGCACCTACTTTGGCACAGCATCTTCAGTGCTCTGAATTTAGAGATTCCCTTTGACAAAGCAAAGAGGTCATTAATCCTGAAAAGCACCAAGGCTGCATCAATTGTCTTGCTTTCAGGATTCATCAATATCTTATTTTTGGCATAAGATATTTATGGGATAGCTCCTGTACTTTTCCTTTTACCCAGGAGAGGGCTGCAGGCTGTTAACTGCAGAGTGGATTTTGTGGTGATGTCAGATGTACTTCTCAGAGAGTGCAACTAGGCTAGATATCAAAATTGCTTACACATGAAGCATTTTGGTAAGATATTTTATAGAACTGTTTAGATTGGAAAAGACTTCTAAGATCATTGAGTCTGGGCACTAAAAAAATCTAAGTGAAAGCACAATAATAACATAACCACAAAAGACTGATGTAGAACTGATATGATTTTAAATGTTTGTTTAGTAAACAGAATTAGAATCCCCCAAAATAGGACTGTAGGAAACTGCTTTAGGCCTACCTACAGTTTAACAAAATTATTCCAGATATTATTTGCTGTTGGAGTTTTGGCTTGGTCTGCTTCTTTGGGTTGCCTAGTTCTAAGTAGAAAATGAGTCCATTAAACATGGACAAGGTTGTAAGGTATATGTTGTCTAGCAGATTTTTCTCATTGTAATCCTGATTTTTAAGGAATGACAGCAGCCCTGCCAAGAAGGACTTGGGGGTAGTGGTGGATGAGAGGCTGGACATGACCCAGCCATGTGCACTGCATCCAAAGCAGTGTGGGCAGCTCAAGGGAGGGGATTCTGCTCTACTCTGGTGAGGTCCCAGCAACAGAGCTGCCTCCAGCTCTGGGACCCTCAACATAAGAAGGACATGGACCTGTTGGAGCAAGTCCAAAGGAGGCCACGATGAGGCTCAGAGGGTTGGAGCACCTCTGCTATGGGAACAAGCTGAGAGTTGTTCAGCCTGGAGAAGAGAAGGCTTCCAGGAGACCTTAGAGCTCCTTTCAGTGCCTAAAGGGGCTACAAGAGAGCTGGAGAAGGACTTTTTACAAGGGCATGTAGTGACAGGAAAAGGGAAAATGGCTTTAAACAAGAGGGCAGGTTTAGATTGGATATTAGGAAGAAATTCCTCACTGTGATGGTGGTGAGGCACTGGGACAGGTTTACCAGAGAAGCCACGGATGCCCCATCCCTGGAAGTGCTCAAGGCAAGGTTGGTTGGGGCTTTGAGCAAGCTGATCTAGTGCAGGGGGTTGGACTATAAAGGGACCAACCCAAACCATTCTATGATTTTATAATTCCATAATGGGTTCAAGCTCTTGTGCTGCTCCCAGGACCCTCAGGTGAGACCTTCAACAAGCCACAGACACTGGAAACACATCAGTCTCTACAGGACCCAGGTAGGCAGGGAAAGGCAAGAGAAAGAAGGGAATTGCACAGTCTGCCTGCAGTGTTCAGAGCTGGGGTTGTGTAAAGAACATGAAGCCCATGTGACATCCTACTGAAAGCTGCTGGACTGACTAAATACAGTGAAGTTCTGAAAAGTGATCATTTAAAAGGAAATTTTATAAGATGCTGTCTAGTGTCTCTCTTGTTGCCTTTAGGTTGCAGGAAAGCTTCTGCAAGCCTTGATGTGGGACCTGAAAGCCCTCACAGTGCTGGTTTGCACCATTCAGACTGTGCTTTCCCCAGGGTGAGTCTGTTTGAAGAGCCACCTGTGCTGAGCTGCTGTGCTCAGTAAATCTGCCCAACTGAAGCTTGTTGTTATGGGCTGTTGTGGTGTGGGATACAGTAGGGACCAGCACCCTCAAAACCTTGAATTCTGTCTGATTTGTCTTAATTTTTAATTTTTTGTCTTAAGTTTTAATTTTGTGAGTGTAAAAAGTTAGTTGTAAAGCCCTGAACAATAATGTTGTCAATGTAGTCTGTCTTTTTTTTCTTCTTTTTTTTTCTTTTTTTTTTAAGAATTTTTATTTTGTGGTTGATTGCAATCTTGGTTCTAAATTTTTTCTGCTACTGCTGAATTATAAATCTGGGCAGTCAGAATCTGAGCTGTCAAGTAGCTCAGTCCTTCCTGTTACAGACAAACTTGACAACTAAACAAAGCTGAGCAGGGACATGTAGGTGCCAGTTCATTGATCCAAAGTCCCAGGAACCTGAACCCTGAGATCCACAGGGATTCAATTTTAAATTCAAAGTCTACATGACTTTCTTGTTCTGGTTCCCTTTCCTAATCTCTTCTGGTCTTTATTTGATAATGCCTCTGCTTTCATCAGTGGCTCTTCTTTGTCACTCAGATCTAATCTTTCCACTGGATTTCTGCCACTGTCACACAGGGCTGTGCAAATTTGGCCAATGTCAATTATTACCAGGGCACCCTTGCTCCATATGGTCACATAGGTCTCCTTTTCTTAGGAAGTCAGTCTAAGAAAACTTAGAGTAAGAAAACTTTTCAACAGATGGAAAGGCCATGATAGTGCTCACTTGAACACCATGAATATGGAAATTGAAAGAGAATAAGTGCCAGTTTACTTGCTTTTGACACAAGAGTTGCACTTCTGGAAGTCAGAAGATGAACATCTCAAAAAAACATTAAAAAGGCATGATTTGGTAGAATAAGGAAATGGTTTTGGTTTGTTCAGTGATCATTCCCAAATGTGTACATGAACTCCATACCCTCCTCACCCACCTTGGTTGCAGAAACTATGCAGAATAGGTCTAAACAAAGCTTCTTCGTGTCAAACATGAAAGATAAGATCCCAAATGAAGTGTTCTTGCCAGATTTCCATTAAAAAACTATTAACCTATGATGTAAATTCTGCAAATGAGACATAGAAAATTCTCATCCAGCAGAACCAACTTACACCTCTAATTTAGGTAAGCAAGAACCAATTTTTTAAGGTCATAAATAATAATTATTGTTTGTATGTTTCCTGATCTCCTTGTTTCCAGCCTTTCACATTTGTGCCTGCAGCTATCTACATGCTAGACATGTAAAGTACTAAGCACAGAGATTGATGACTTTATTTACTCTTTACTTAAATACATCTTTTTCACTTCTTAGAGACAAAGGAATCCACACTCTCTGCAATGAAAGCTAATTCTGCTCAGCTGTTCCTCCCATTAAAGCTACCAGAGCATTACAATTCTGATTTGAGAAACAAAGGGAGCCACAGATCTTTGTCACATCTGGGCAGGAAGTTTTGCAGATCTGCCTGGAGACCCCTTGGAGCCAATGGTGTCCTGGGCAGGAACGAGGGTTCCTCTCTGAAGGCCCAGCAGCACTAAATTAGATCTGTCTCCTTGTCTGGAAAATTTGTATGCTGCTTGGCTTTGTGAAAAAAGACAAGGTAAAGGACAAGGTAAAACAGTGTGTATATACCAGAGCACAAGACCAAGGTTAAAGCTGTTGTTTAAAACTGAGTTTAAGTGGAAGACTCCTGCATTTCAATTTTGGCTCCATCCCTGGCTCACCGTGTCACCTGGATTAAGTAACTCTTTCTTCCAAGGCCTCTTGTTTCACCTACAAATGGTGCAGAAGGGGATTCTGGCAGATTTCTCCTGCCCGTGCTGTGTCCCCAAAGCAGATTGCTGGTGCCAGTTTCCCTCCTTTCTCCTCAAAGTTACCATTCTTTGGACATCCTTGTGTCCCTGTGTCTGCTGTCCCCACAATTGCTTTTTCAATGAACACAGTGGAGCCCAGATACTCATCTCAGATACTCTGAACACAGCTGTCACTTTCACTGTCCAATGAAGAGTGATGTGAATGTGCCAATCTTCAAAATAATGTCACTTTTTGAGAGTTTGTTTTCCCCTTTATGACTTTTTATACTTTGGTTTCATGACTGGCTGCAGCATGTGAAAAATTTGTAGTCAGATCCTAGTGTGAGGTCTGCCTGAAAAAGGCCACAACTGAAACACCTCAGAGTGAAATGAGCAAAAAGTTGTTTCCATGGTGGAAGGTTCTCATCTGAAATCTTGCAAAAAAAAGGGAAAACCACTGAATCACCCTGTGTGCACTGAGCTCAGGCTGTGGTTTCATGAGGCACATTGGGAGCACCAACACCTCCTGGGTTGACCCCACTGTTGGCTTAGGAACCATGTCCTTGTCACATCTAACCTGCTAACTCGTCCAAGCATGCTTCTGTAAAGATTGAGAGACATTTGGCCAAAATCACTACAAATCACACAAATGCAATGCCTTGAGCTGCATCTCAAATGTACCATTTGTCTGTGGAATCAGATCACAGTGTCAAACTGCTGTTTGAGCAAGTCAGAGAATTATTACAGATTAATTAAATTAAGGGCTTTTTTTAGCACAGAGCTTGGGCCAGCCCTGCTATCCCACACCACCAAAGCTGACATTGTGCTCAGTGGCTGTGTTTATCTGCCAGAACACCAGGATGAAAGCACCAGGGTGAGGACTGGGAGATCTGCAGCCTCTTTCCAGCCTTCCCACGAGCTTCTCCTGTGATTTACAACTTACCACAAATGTGGTGACAGATGAGCTCTTCCATCTACAGCTTTTTTAGCTGTAACATGTTGTAGCTGCTGGTTCTCCTGGTGGAAATGGCCTTAAAAAGGAGGTCAGAGCCCTGCCAGACCCACTGGTGTCTCTCCAGCTGTACCTGTTTCCCATCCTGCTCCTGTTTTCAGCATGAGGTGATGAGCAGCTAAGCACAGTACCTTTTAACCCCAGACAGCTGTAACAGTTCTTGATTATACCCTAAAAAATGTGTCACAAAAATAGTCACACAACCCCCCAGTGAATAGGAAACTGAAAATAAGGGCAGTGCCACAAACCTGTGGGACAGCTTTGGAAAAAGATCATCAAGTGTTCCTCATATCCATTTCAGAGCTTGATTTACAGCTGGAAACAGTGAAGTGCTATTTCAACCAGGCTTTTTTTCTGGCAAAATGAAGGTTTAAGCATTGATTCCCATTGAATTTAGGAAAATTCTGTTTTGATTTCAGAGGGTTCCAGCAAACTGCCTGCCCAGCTTTGCTCCTAGCTGTGTGCTCTCAGCCACTCCTGCTCTAGGGTAGAATGCTGAATGTGAGCATAAATCTTAAAATTTCCACAAGTCCTGAACACGTGTGGGAGCCCACCTTGCACAATGTGCTGGGTACCACGTGTTTCACAGTTGGGTTTCATTGCAAAATTGATACTTAACACCTGGCAAAACCACAGACTCAGATCACAGACCTTTTCTTCATGCTTTGACAGGCTCAAGTCCTTGCTGTTTCTGTACTTGAGATCTGAAAGTTTGAAATAGAACCAGATTCTCAGTGGGGGGACTGTGGAAGGAGTGGTACATTGTGGTTTTTCTCTCTCTGAGAGCTGTGGGGAAAACTGAAAATCTTTTTGTGTGGGAGAGAGGGGAGATGTAAAAGACACCTTTAAAATGAAGTAGGATTCTTAGAACTTAAGAATTAAACTGTTCCCAGCAATGTTCTGAGCACCAACTAACAAATAGTCGAAATGAAGTTGTTTTGACCAAAGCTAAATGTTTTCAAACCATCTGTATTTATAAATTCAAGTTCCACAGACTGAACGACACCAACATTATCATGATATGTGAGAAATAGATTGGCTGTGATACCTCTTGCTCACAGCTAGACTTTTTCCCTCAAACTGTTTCTTTCAGAACTGCATTATATCAGTCTATATATGTAGCTTCTTCAGATGATGGAAAGTGCTAGAAGGTCTCCCTGGCCTTCCCTTCTCCAGGCTGAACACCCCCAGCTCTCTCAGCCCGTCTCCAGAGCAGAGATGCTCCAGCCCTCTGAACATCTTTCTGACCCTCTTCTGGGCTTGCTTCAGCAGGTCCACATCTTTCTTATGCTGTGGTTATAGCCAGCTGTTGTGCTTAAAAAAAAATGTGAACAAATCACTCTGCCTTGCTCAGCTTCACCCCTGGAATGCTCCTGTCTTGCTTTGCACTCCCCATGTTGCTGCAACACCAGGAAATTTGTTGCATTTCTGTCTGGACAAATGAGTCACTCTTGCAAAGTGGTGTGTGACCACTGAAACGTGAGACCTCTCAGCAGTTTGCAAGATTTGGCTCTTTGGCTCACTTCTTAGAGGAAAACAGAAGTTTTGGTGCTGCAGCTTCATGCAGATCCAGGTCAGGGCACCGTGCTGGATGCACTCAGTTGTTGTGGGTTTCTCTCAGGCAGCACCTGGGCTTGCCTTCAGCAGCAGCATCTGTGTGTGCACAGGGGTTCCTGGGCTCAGTAGCTCATATCAGTGGTGCTCATGATGCAGAGACCTCAGAGCCCATTGGGAAGGCACCATGTTGTGTGCACTGTTCAAATTTGT
Organism: Climacteris rufus; assembly: GCA_013398175.1. Taxonomy (NCBI): domain Eukaryota; kingdom Metazoa; phylum Chordata; class Aves; order Passeriformes; family Climacteridae; genus Climacteris; species Climacteris rufus. The sequence continues at coordinate 535,877 of VZRZ01002575.1, forward strand.
GTGTGCATCAGCAATTTCTTACACATGAGCTCCTTCCCTGCTCCACACTGTGATGCTCAGGGTGGAGGAGGAGAACTGGAAAGCCAATGTGAAATCAACACCATGATAGCAGAGTTGTATCCCGGAAAACAGCATCAGATCCCATCAGATTTAAATAAAGTCTGTTTTTTGGGGCTCGCTGTGAATGCTCAGCAGCTGGCATTGCTGACAATTGTGTCTGTTCAAGCACTTACAGTTCTGTGATATTTTTTGAACACTCCAGGATGTCTTTTCCTGCTCAGTTATCCCATGTCATTCTCTGAGGGAATCTGTACTCACAGCCTAAGCAAGGAGATGGACTCCTTTCCCCAGAACATCCCTTAAAATGAGGGGATTTTATGGAAGGGGCTTTGCTTTATGAAAAATCCCTCTCAGATCAGATGGAGAAGGTGATGCCAGCTGCTTCAGTGCCTGCCTTCTGGTTTGTTTACAGCTCTTTTTATCCTTCTCTTTTTTTCCCTAGCTCAACAAGAGAAGCAATGAAACCACACAGGCTCAGGGTGCTGGTGCCGACCCCGGCGCTGTGCCTGTGGAGGAGGTGTTGTGTCACCCAGCCCCAGCACAGCCAGCCCTGCCTGCCCTGCAGCTGCAAGCAGGGGGATGCACACCCTGCACAGCCTCCCTTTCACCTCTTCACTCTGCTCAAAGCAGCAAGAAACACCAGCTGGAGAAGGAAAGGAGGCTGAGACAGCAGCCCCGAGTTGGTGTCCATCTCTACGTCACTGCGTGGCCTTATCCGCTCTCCAACGCTCATCTCACAGCTACAGCAGCTTTTGTTATGATTTCCTGCTCTGTGTTACCTCTGGCAGCTGACTGGGTTAGGATTGCCAATGAGGTTTCTGACCAAGCGTGAAGGAAGCGAGGACAGACATACCACTGCTCTTGTGGCAGTGCTTTCTTGTTCACTGGTGTTCGTGCTGTGAAAGCAAGTGAGACTTTAGTTTTTCTTTTCTTTTTTATTTTTTTTTTAATAGATGTTCTGATGCCATTTGCTTAGGCAAACATAGACAAGCAGGCATCTTTGTAACATTACTGCAACTTTTGCTCATGGAGAGCAAGGGTAACACAAGGGTTTTTAAGGCAGATATTTTTTCTCCATATGTTCTAGCCTGCACTATTCCAAGTAACTTTGTGTCTTTCTATTCTTTTTCCACGTACCTGTGGCTCCCATCCACTAGTGAAGCTGCTGAGATGAGCTGAAGGAACCAGAGCATTTTGATTGCCCCACACTGCAGAAGGCCTAATTCTTAATTACACTCTTGTGTTAGCCTTGCCAAATTCAGCAGTCACACTAATAATAGATATTTCTCAAAATTGGAAATTGTTTCTGTTGTGTTTTATTTTTAAGAGAAAATGAGTGAACCCATAAGAGTTCCCTCTGCAGGATACATCTTCAGTCATTTCACCACTCCTAAGAGTAAACTAACTCCCTGCTGAGTTATTCATTACTCTTCTCAGCCTGGATGATGCATATCTGATCGCTTCCTGAGGCTGCTGTGAGGAATAAATCAAGCATCTCCCTTCATGCTGAGTGCTGGCACATCACAGAATTTCTCTGGGACTTTATGAAACAGAAAAATCAACACAAACCAGAATCTGTCCCACATCCCAGATGAGCCACCCGGTGTTTTAGCTCTCAAACCAACTCTCCTCATTGTACCTCTGAGCCCTGATGCTTTTCTTTATTCCTCCTCCTAAAACTCATTTCTTCCATCGTGCCCATACATAATAAATTGTGATCAGCCAGGATGTAGCACACTGCATTTATATCACTGTATCACTCTGTCCCTGGGGCTTCCTCACTCCTCAAGGATGATCTTGAGTGACAGTCACCCTCAAGAAACAAGAAACCTGGTGTAAAAGAAGGTGGAAAGCTTTTGTTGGAGGAAGGGGTAAAAGTTAGAGGTGACAAAGAGAGAAGAGAAAGGGGGAAAGAGCAGAAAAAGGAAAGCCATGGCCAAGCCTTGAGTTGAAAGGCAAAATTTACAATGCAGAGTGACTTTGGTCTAAATGCTGATGATGGGTTCAAGAGGCAGTTCTGACAGAGGCATCTGCCCAGCTGGCCTTGCCCAAAGAAGTATGAAATGAACCTTGATAGTTTTCAGGGCTTCAGAGGCAGAACCTCCCCAAAAATCTCCAAGCTCTATTGAATGTTTTTGTGAAAATACAATGCTGTTAATCTGTTTGGGGATGGGAAATCAAAGTCTGAGCTTTTTCTGAGCTCAGGTACAAGCCTAGCCGGGGAAAAACTGGATTCAAAAAAACTAGATTCAAATTCCTTCTGTGTTTGATTTGAGCCCATGTGGGATGTTTAGATTCAGGGGGGCTGTTAGGTCCTTACCTCAGTGCTGCCTCTGGAGTTGGCCCCATGCAGCCATGATCAGATATCTCCACACAGCCACTCACCTTTGCTTTGGAGGAGATGGAGACTCTGTGTCTGTTCAAATGGAGTGAGGACCAGTTGTGGCACCTCTGTGTGACTGCAGGGCACGTTCCAAAACCACCAGGATCCTCTGCAGCAGCAGAAAATGTCCATCACGCCAGATACACAAGAGAAATAACAGAGAAGTATCTCTGCAGTCCCATGAGATATATCTAGAGATAAGTAGATGCACCTTGAGTTAATTTATGTGTTTGGTACTCTTCTGTCCTTTGTGGTTTTATTTTTTTTTAGACTCTTCAGAGAACCACAGCATATTTGGGGTTCCACCAATGCTTCTTTTCACATCACTTGTTTGGGCTGAGTCAAAACTGCTCCTCAGCAGCACCTTAACCCCTAATTCTTCAGAATTTACTCTGAATTACTGCCGCAGGGCCAGGTCAGAGGGGCTGGTGATCTGCTCACATCCAGAGAGGCAGAGAGGCTGGGCTAGAGCTGAAAACTGCCTCTGATCTGCCTAGTTGGAGCCAAGGAAAGCCAGAGCACTGTGGACAGGTTGGACACTTCCACAGGCTTGCATGTACTGCACAGGCAGAGTTCCCTATGCCCCAAAGCAGAGAGGATAGGGACAGAAACACAAGGGAATAAATACACTTGTGTTACCCATTTGACTCAGAAGTGCAGGCAAATTTGGATAGAATCTTTTCTGGGGTCTACTGAAACTGCTGGAAAAGCAGACAAAGCCTGAGGTCCTGCCCCCGGGCTGCACCCCAAGTGTGTCACAGCCACAGCAATACTGCTGTCACTGTGAAAACTGCCCTCCTTGGTTTGTGGTGATAAACAAATGACAGTAAAGGAGGGGGAACTTCATAATTTTGTGAACTTTCCAAACCCGCATGCACACATGTGCCAGCTGTGCAGGGAGCAGCTTGGTGCAGCTGCAGAAGATGCTGCTGCCCCACGTGCAGGGGTCTGTGCCCAGCTAAAACCTGTGTGTAGCTGTAGGAACCCCTTTCCCTATGGCTATACCATCACCCCTGCTGTGTCACACTCAAGGTGCACGCTTGGGACTGAAGAGTGGATAATGTGAATATTCTGTGGTTCCTTTTTCCCCTACAGGCTCCCAAAACAGGTTCAAGTGGTAAAAGCTTTATATAAAAGTGTCATTATTCACTGGAAAATTAATTCTCATGAAACATGAAAGGTGTTAGCAAGTAAGAAAGGTGCTTTAACCAAAATAATCATGTGCTTTCTGTGAGGCTTTGTGGTGGGGAAAATGAAAGGAGCAGCAAAGCATAAAGGGGAGCAGGTACTGGCCCTTTCCTGGGTGGGAGGGCTGGGGAGACAGTTCAATGTCCCATCCCAGGGATGAAGGGGGTGTATTTGTGGTTCTTGGAGAGGAAAAAAATGGATTTCTGTGGTTTTGGACAGTGATTCATTTATTCATATTTTCATGAGCTCAGTTAGAATGTGTGTTTTTAAAGGGAAGGGTCTTTATCAAATTTTGGATTTCTTTAAAAAACCCACGCTGTGGCAACATGCTGTTTCTTTGCACTTCTCAGCCTAATGATTGTGAAAAGTGGTGTTTAAACTCACTTCTCAGTTTTTAACTCAGTTTCTCCTGGATTAAAGGCCTTTATCTATTTATTTCAGCCTGGCTTACAAAGGGCTTTTTGTCTGTGTAACCCCCCACCCCCCCATTCTTAGAGAGTGCAGTGCCTCTGAGATGAGATAGAACATGGGCTGGAAATTAGGTAGGTAATCTAGTTTTTGAAATTGCCAATGTTTTAAAATTGTTTGAGACCTCCTATGTATATTTTAAGGCTCCTTCTGCATTCAGAGATGGAGGGAGATGCAGGTTGGGAGCAGCACAGTGAGAGAGGGGAGTGGGTTTGCGCACAGGCTCAGAGCCCCACTCTGCAGCCCACAGCAGAAAATTTTGTGTTTCAGTGAATGTTCTGTAGACAAAAAGCAAGTGAGGGATTTGGGCCTACAAAAGAGAAGTAAAACCCCACATCTTTTCTCTTTAACCAAATTTCTCTGTACCAGTGTAGCCAAAGCTACAAGTCTGTGTAGCGAGCAGCTGAGAGGTGGCGATTGAACAGACAGAGATTGAACATTCTCTAACAGAAAGATTTATTGAGTACGTGCACAACTAAGTAAAGCAAAGCAAAGCAAAGCAGTGACATCCAGGCTCCGAAAACAAGATCTCACCAATCTGCTGGCCAGACGTCCTGGGAGTCTTGGGAACCTGGAGGTAGTTGCTGCAAAGGTCCATGTGGATTCAGGTCCTTTAAGTCCATGGGAATTAGAGTCTTCTGTTCTGCTCATCTTTTACCATCTTGCCAAGTCTTTGAGGCTGGTCACACTCCTGGTGTCTTCAGTGGATGCTTTTCCAAGTCCAGGTGTTATATTTCCTTCTCTTTCCTTCCAAAGATACTGTCCTTGGCTTCCATTACCCCCATTTCTTTGGCTTAAGGACTCTTAAATCACACAAGAGCAGCTTCTTCACATTAGCATTTGGGGATGAGAGGTTCAAAAACAAGCTACTTATGCTAACTTTTACTTCTTTACTATAAGGATGATCAAACAATGAAACAGGTTTGCCCAGGGAGGTTGTGGAGTCTGCATCTGGGAATATAGTCAAAGCCCAGCTGAACACAGTTCTGGGCAATCTGCTCTAGATGACCCTGCTTGAGCAGGTGGGTGTGGACTAAATGAAACCTCTCAAGAGGTCCTTTCCAACCTCAACCATTCTGTGACTCATGCCAACTGCAGGCTGCTTGGCCTGTCCTCCCCTCCTGGGTGGCCCTCTGGTGACAGAGAAGGCCATCCCTCACATCAAGGTCTGGTATGGCATGTGTCCCCACCGCTCAACGCCTACTGGGTTGCAGCCAACAGCGGAGCTCAAAGATCTTCTTGGTGGCAAACACAGAGGCCAACCCAGTCTTGCCCTTGACTATGGCAGGAGGCGCTTGGCCAGCCCCAGTCCCTTCATCTGGTTGTCAATGCAGAGCTTCACCTGCCTCATCCAGTAACAAGTGGCTACCATGGCAAAGCACACACAGATTTGCATTAGCAGTATAACTACAACGGGGTGCAGCAGTGCGTTGAAAATGCCAGTGGCCGTGGGGGACCAGCCGAAAAATATTTCCCACCAGTGGTGTTCTCCCGCCCTCTTAATTCGTTCCATTACCTGTTTTATAACTTTACCATCATGATGAACGGTTATTAGGATCTTTTTAGCTTCGGCCTTGGCGTTTTCTAGCAGCTGCTGTAAATTGGCATGTTCTAACATTTCCTTTACAAGAGACAAATCCATACCAATGGGGGTCGGGGTTATACTACGGTACAAGGTATAGTTTCTGATTAGCAACTGGCTAGTAAACACGGGTGGTTTATACACAAAATCACAGCCTCTAATAGTAGCTACATTGCAAGCACACATATTTGAGTCGTTAAACACGGTCTGGTTATAAGCCTCATTAATCTGAACGTATTTACATGTCGTTCTGAAGCACACACAGCCTTTCCCTACGTACACTAACACGGTTTTGTTACTGCTCTGGGGGTTGATCTCAAAGTGGCACACCCCTTCTTTGGTGTCAAAGCACACATCGCTCGCCTTAAGGGCATCATCTTCGCATATGAATCCCAGCCCCCTCTCCAAAATGCAGGCTTCCAAATCTACCGTTTGCCATTTCCCATCAGACACCCTCGCCCACATGCGGTGGTCCAAGGGGTAGACCACAGACCCGTTTGTGTTTACCCCCAGGGCCACAATGGGATAGACCTTTTCAATGCGAGCCTCTGCCACAGTGAGGACGTGGGCAATGACTGCGTTGAGGGCCTGGTCGTGAGTGAAGTTGACGAGCCTCCACCAGGCTTGGAGCTGCCGCTCCTTCTCTGTGGCCGCGTCCCACACGATCTTCCGGATCTCAGTGGGCAGGACGCCGTTGTCACCGTCTCTCAGGATACCTGCAACGACACTCTGCACCCACATCTGGGCCTGCATGCAACTAAGAGCAAGAGAGACGTTATTTTGTTCAATGCCCAGGGCTCGCAATAGCACCTGATGGTCCTTCTCACTTATTTGTTCCCAAGTGGGCAACACCTCTGACACGAGCCACTGCCCCATCCCAAGGCTGGCCAGAGATGAATTCAGAGGCTTGAGGAGGCCCTGCACGCCTGAGGTGACAGCCTCCAGCTTGTTTGCCAAGACCTCTGCATTCATACTGTTGAGGACTCCCAGCCCAGCACCTCCTCCTCCCAACGCTGTGGCCAGCAGGTCTCTTCTGGCCCGGGTGCCCTGGATGGAGCGGCTGTGGAGCCATGCCAGCCAGCCGGTGTGCAGGGTCGATAGGAAGGGGGCACAGTGTGGTCTGACAGAGGAAATATTAACAGTGGACAGAGACAATACCACCTTCTTCAGTGACCGGACAGGCCCAGTCAACAGCTCCTGGATGTGATTTTTCTTGACTACATAAGGACCTATTTTGGAAACAAAAGGGGGCAAGACAGCAATGATGGCAAATTCTTTTTTAAATCCTTCGGGGCCTCCTATCCACCACCTTCCTCCAAGCTCAGGGGACATTTCTACGCTCAGGTTTCCTCGACACCACACCTGGAGGGTTATGATCAGGTGTGGGCAGCGTCCATAGTCCTGATTATACCATGAAGCCTCCGCATCTAATTCAGATCTATCAAGTTTTTTGCTCTCATGGAGGCAGCTCAATGGAACAATCCACTTGCGGCCATTAGGGGCTGCAAGGGTCACAGTGGTGCCATCAATTTGCATCAGGTCAGTTACACTTTCTTGGGAGTATTTAATTTCCAATTTTACCTGGTTGCCAATTTCAACATAGGGGGCTGCATGCCAGGCCAAAAAATGGCACTTTGAGATCTTAACAGCAGCAAAGGAGGGTGGTGTGGTGCTGATCTTGAATTTAAAGGACAGCCCCACGCTGTTGTGTGCCCAGAGGCAGACCACATAGACTGGCTGGACCAAAGTAAAATTGTACCAGCAGTCCACTTTTTCCACAGCACAGGTTTTTTTCTGATTCTTCTTAGTTTTTACTTCAGTTACAGAGATTTGAGTTACTCGCTGGTGAGTGGATCCATTAATTACCCTGCACCCTACCTTTATTTGCTGTCCCACCTGCCCCAGCAGCTGTGGAAGTCTGTTTGTGCTATCCCAGCCCCACTCATTTTCCAAGTACACCTCTGTCCCATGCATAACCACTGTTGACAAATTTAACCCTTTGTTAGAATTTAATCCTTTGTTAGAATTTAATCCCATGATTCCTGTATGTTTTATGTAAGCTTGAGACCAGGGCCAGTCGGTCCCAATTTTTGTGTGCCTCCTAACCCTGTGCTGGGCTGTGGCCAGTGTGTTGAGGTGCCTTTCTAAGTGAGAACAAGTGACATTTTGTCCAAGGTGCTGATGGGTGGCATGGGCACACTGGGTGCTCAGCACTATACACATACCAGAAAGGAAAGTAAATCCTGCAATCACAAATTTGAAAGTATTTTCCCCGCAGTGCAAACAAGGCTGGTGATGCCACGAAGTTCGCCCTTCCCGTCGGTCACAATCACCTTCCATTTTCCTTTATCTGCAAAACATAAACAAGGCGGGCTCTCCAGCCCCGTTAGTTTCCCTTCCATGCTTTTAATTGTGAAGAATGGAACCACTTTTCCTGCCTTTGTGCCCCCTTTCTGATTTCTACCTGGTACACGGAGGGGCTGGCCTTGTTCACAACCCTAACAGGACCCATCCATTGGGGTTTCAGCACCTGGTTCTTCTCTCTAACCCCTCGGTACATTACCAGGTCCCCCGTGTTCCACTCCATGGGGCGCAGGAGCACTCCCACCTGCTTATCCATCTTGAGGATGTAGGTCTCCTGCACTGAGCTGAGTTGGTGGTAGGTGGCTGACACCGTCCTCAGCACATCCTGGACCCACCTGTCCATCAGCACACGGGGCTGCATTTCATCCGGGGGCTCCCCTCCTTGCCACCAGTGTTCCAGAAGCTTCGGATCTCTTGCAGGAGGAAATTTTGGGGGAGAATGTGCTTGAGATGCCATGGCCCCCCGTAACGCCAGCAAGGTCAGTGGGAGCTTCTGATCCCAGTCTTTCCTTTGTTGGTTCACAAGCTTCCTCAGTGTAGTCTTCAGTTGTTGGTTGGGCCCCTCTGGTGAGATGGGCTTCTGGAAATGCCCCGTGATGTAAAGCTTTTGCTTGAGACCCAGGGCCTGGCACACCCCTTTTGTGACTTCTCCGACGAAGCGTTGGCCATGGTCTGAGTGGATCTCCTTTGGGATGCCCCACCTTGAGAAGACGTGCTCTACCAGGATCTTTGCGGTTGCACTGGCCGTGTTGTTTCGAGCTGGAAATGCTTCCACCCATTTGGTGAAGTTATCACTGATCACTAGGCAGTACTTGTTGCCTTGGGCTGTTTGGGGCAGAGGGCCTATAAATTCCATCTGCAATTTGCTCCATGGCCCTGAAATTCTCTGGGGGCCCAGCAGGGATTTGGCTGTTTTGGCATCGGGATTGTTGACTGCACACATCAGGCAGTTGCTGACATACCTCTCCACATCCTCCCTCATTTCAGGCCACCATCCAACTCCCTGCAGCCTCACCATGGTCTTGTCTGTCCCCAGATGCCCCTGCTCATGAGCCAGGGCCACCAGCTCCATCCTGACAAGTTCAGGCACCACCCAGACTGGGAAATCTGCCCCCTCCCTCCGTGCCAGGACCAGCCCTGAGATGTCCTTCCACACCTTGCACCCTTTGTACTCTCTGTCCTGCACTAACTCCCGGAGCCTGGGGTCCTGCGCCTGCAAACCCACCAGATCCACACTCTCCCAGTGCCTGCTGGGAGCCACCAACACTGGACCGTTCTCTGAAATCTTGCTGGCCTTCCACATCAGCCCTTCCTTCGCACCTTTCTTGGCTTTGGCGTCTGCCTCCTTGTTCCACTTGGCTTCCTCTGTTCCCTTCTTGTGGGCCTTGACTTTAATGATCTGGGCTGGGCACACCCTCTGCTCCGCCAGCCTCGCAAGGTACAGCAGCTTTTTGGCATAGGTGACAGGCTTGCCATCAGCAGACTGCATGTCCCTCTCCCTCCAGAGTGGCAGCCACTCCAGTGCCACCCGCACCACCCAACCCGAGTCTGAAAATATGGCCAGCGGTTGCTCGGCCGGTGTGTTTTCCAGGGCAGCCATCACGGCCACCAGCTCAGCAGCCTGGATGGAGTGCGGCAGGCACTTCCCCTTCACCACCTCTCCGGTGCCCCAGTTGATAGCGGCATAGCCCGTGTAGGGCACCCCTTCCTCGCAGTAGTTGGACCCATCTACGAACCACACAACATAGCCTCTCTCCTTGGCCTCCTCCAGGCTGAGGCTGCTCTCAAACAGGGGTGCCCGCCGTGGCTTGGGGTCAGTAAGGCGGCTCCCCAGCTCCTCCCCATCCCTCTCTCCACTGATTACCACCCTGTAGGCACCGGGTGAGGGGTCCCCAGGGGTCTCCTTGTTGGTCAGCGCCAACACCCAGTTGGCCATTCTGGGGCAGCGCAGGGAGCCCTCATCCCCCTTTCTCAACAAGAGGTACCTCACCGGGGTGTGGGAGGTCCTCAGCAGCACTGGGGCTGACCCCACCAGACACTCCCAGTGCTGCAGGGCCCAGGTCAAGGCTAAAACCTCCCTCTCATAGTCACTGAACTGTTGCTCAACTGGCGTCAGGAGACGCGAGGCGTGGGCAACAGGGAGCAGGTTGGCACTGTGTTGCTGGCCCAGGGTGGCCTGCAGCCCCCTCCCAGTGGTGGCCAGCTGCAGAACATAGGGTCTGTCCCCCTGAGGATGTGCCAGCATGGGGGCTCGTGCCACACTCTCCTTTAAGGTCTTCACTGCCTCATCCTGCTCTGGCCCCCACTCCCACGGGGTGTTCTTTTTCAAGAGGTGGCAGAGGGGGGCTGCTTTCTCTGCATAGCCCTCAATGAACTCACGGCACAACCTCAGGAGAGCCAGGAAGGACCTCAGGGTGGTGGCATTGGATGGTGCCAAAATCTTCTGTATTAGCTCAACCCTCTGCTTTTCCAGTGAGCGCCCTTCCTCCCCTAGGGTCACCCCCACAAAGGAAACCTCCTTCCAGCATAGCTGGGCCTTTGTGGGGCTGATCCTGAAGCCTGTCTTCTGGACAGCCTCCAGCACCTCTGCCAGCACCTCCAGGTTCTTCTCCTTTGTCTTGGTGTGGATGAGGACATCACCAGCACAGGACAGCACGCTCTCCCGGTGGCTGAGCTGCTCCCACATCTTCACCACGTGGGCGTGGCAGATGGCAGGGGTGTTGTGGAAACCTGGAGGGACTCTGGTGAAAGCAAATTGCCGTCCTTGAAGGGTGAAGGCAAACTTGTGCCAGGACTCGGGGTGCAAGGGGATGGCAAGCGATGGGCTGGTCAGGCTGAGCACCGAGAACCACTTAGAACCCTGGGAGATGACTGCCATGATGTCAGGGTACCTGACCACTGTGGAGGTCTGCACTGGGGTGACTTGGTTCAGGGTGCTGAAGTCAACTGTCAGCTTCCAGGTTTTCCCATCAGCTTTCCGCAAGGGCCACACCGGGGAGTTGCTGTTGCTCTGTTGCTCCACCAGCACACCCTGCTCCAGCAAGGTTTTGACTGTGTCCCACAGGCTGTCCTCAGCCTCAGCCGGGTACCAGGGCTGAAGCTGAGGAGGTGGATCTGGCCCTTTGATTGCCACAGCAGCACCAATCTGCCCACAATCCAGCTTGCTCCTTGCCCAGACCTGGGGGAATTGCTCTGTGACCCGTTTGACCCGGGGCTCCCACTCAGGGTGGACCAAGATCTCAGGGGCTTTCACCGACATCACCCTGTGGCTCGCAGGGATGATGGGCAAATCAATTTGTGGGCAGTGTAACAGTGCCTGGTTTGCCAGGTCCACCACCACCCCCATTTTTGTCAGGGCAGAGATGGCTAAAATTCCTGGCTTTCCTTTCATTTCAATTTTCCCAAATTTTGCAGACCCTTTGGCAGTCCCAATTTCAAAGGGTATGGGCCCTGTGAACGGCACTGAGGATTTTTGGCCATTTGGCCCTGTCAGTTCAATAATTTCAGAGGTTTGGAAGATCCCGGCTCTGCCGGGGAACATATTCAGAATTGAATAAGAGGCACCGGTATCAATTAACATCACTTGTCCAAGCACCCCTCCTCCAATAGTTGTATCAACTATCAGGCGCCCCCACAAATCGGTCTTAATCGGTGCCACAAAAAGGGGCGATGCAGGTGCCTGGCAGCCCTATTGCTGAGCCTTAGACCCCGGGTCAATCGGGTGGGAGCTGCTGTGCTTTTTGGCCTCGTGCAGGGCCAGTTTTTGGAAGAGCTCCGCATCCGGCAAGCCGTCAATGTCCTCCTGTTTCTCGTATTTTATCAGGCGCTTCCTCAGCTCAGACCGCCACGGGTTGGACTTCTGAAACCTCAGCCCTTGCTGGTTCTCCTTCCCCAACCCCCCCTTGCCATCAGGATCTTTTCGGTTATCTCCTTGCATTTTTCTCAATCCTCCATTTTGGAAAGGCATGCCTGGGGTTTTCCCTTTCTTCCCCCCCAACATGTACCCTGGGAATGCCTGCTTTTGCAGCTCAAAATTCTGGGTCAGGATCTGCTCCAGCTCCGACAGAGGCTTTTTGGCCGCATCACCACCAGCAATCACCCTCAGTGGGGGTGTCAGCCCCACCACCAGAGGCTCCTTGAACTCAGGCCTGTCAAAATTGAGGGGCGACTCCTTCGAACCAGGCAGCCCGGCCATCTGGTAGAGCATCTTTTTACGATTAATATAGGCATCGGGCCTCTCCTCAGGGTTTTGCTTCTCCTGGTGGAAGAGCACTAAGGGGTTGACCTCTGGGAAGAACACCTTCAGCACAGCCAGCTGGACATCCCCGATATCTTGGACATTGCCCATCTGCACATCCCCTGGCAGTGCCGAGAAATCATCTGGTTTCATGCACTTTCTCACAATGTCTATCAGGTCACTCACAAAGTTGCTGTTCTGGCACTGGGGCAGACGCTGGGCCCTGGACAGCCAGTTGATTGCTGTCTCCTTTGTCAGTGGCCCCAGCATCTTCCCCACTGTCTTGAGCTGCTCAGGGGTAAACAAGACCACAGCCCTGTTGGTGTCTATGGGCTGGAGTGGGACGTGACTGACTGGCTCATCATGGGAGGTCTTTTTATCTTTGGAAGCCTCTGCCTCCCCTGCCTGCAGCTGGCACACCTCCTCCCGCAGAGGAGCATAGGGGGACGGCCTGGTGGGGCCATTGGCACCCCACACATCATCCTCGTAATCATAGTGGGGTGGGTGTGGGTCCAGGGAGTCCTCCCCCTCGCCACTCCCGATCTGGGTCCTCTTGCCTTTGATGGCAGCCACAATGCCCCTCGACACCCCCAGCTCTGCTTCCAGCTCCTGGATCTTGGCATGGCATACCTTGTGATCAGGGCCAGTGCCCCGGTCCCGCTGGACATCCTGCAGGACCGCCCGCACCGCACTCTGCGCATCATGGGTCTCCCCAATCCACCTGCCAACCTCCTTCTTCAGCTCCTCCGTTTTCAGCTTCTCATAGCCCAGCTTGCTCTCCAGCCGGGTGATCTCCACCGCGCTCCGCAGAGAGTCCCCACACAACCCCTGCACCTCTGCCCGCAGGTTGTCCACCTGCATTTTTAACTCCTCCTTGGCCTGCTCCAAGGTCTGCACATTCTCAAGAGCCTCCTTCAGCAATCTGGACAACTCCCTGCCCACCATCAGCAAACCCTGCAAAGCCGCTCGCTTCTTACACTTGTTTGTGGGTTTGGGTTTTTTGTTCTCCTCCGACCAGCTCTCCCACTGCTGGCACAGCTGCTGGTACGCCTCTGGGCCCTGGAAGGACCCTGGTGACCAAATAGGGGGGAGGCATTTCTGGAGCACAAACTGCTCCAGCTTCCAACTGCTAACGATGTCGCTCATCATAGTGAAAGGGACGAGATCTGACACAGTTCCCTCTCAGGGCAAAGCTACTGTAACACCCGCACCGCCCGCACTGCTGACCCCTCCACGGAGCAAGGCTGAGACCCCGCGACCCAACCCTCCGAAAAGCCTCCCGGGGGATGCCGGACCTGAGCCCGAGGGAAGGGAAAAGTGGGAATGGGAGGCCGCGGCCAAGCCGGCCGCTGGCACGAGCCCCCGGCTCCTGGGGAGGGAATGGGGAAGGGATGCGGGAGCGGGTGAGGCAAAGGAGAGACAGAGTAGGACCCCAACAATAAGATCTCACCAATCCTTGGCTGAATGTTCCGGCAGTCCCAGGAAGTCAGAGACAATCTCTGCAGAGTTCCAGCAGATTTGGCACCTTTAAGGTAAAGGTGGTCCCGATGTCCCAGCCCGGTGATTTTTATAGCCATGGCCGGTCGTTGTTTGGGCCTGGTGACACCTGTGTTTACTTCCTTGGTGTCTTTTCCTCCTCCATGTGTTGCCTTCCCAAGGACACGTTCCTTGTCTTTTGTTATCCTCCTCAGCACTGATTAGGGAAGCACCTGCTCTGCCCCTTATCTGTTTGGGGAGGTCCAGGATTAGCCACTCACACTAAACTTCTGTTTGCACCAAGTGTCCTGAAGAGGGAGAGCTGGAGCCTGTCCTCTCATCCTTCCAAATCCCCCCCTCGCCTCCTCATTTACTGCACACCCCATTATCACCTGGGATTTTTGGGGAGATCACACTCGGGGCTCACACCTGACACCTGTAATACACATGGTCCTGCCAAACCACCCCCCAAGCACAAATCTCTTTGCCAGGCAGGGATGAAATGACAGGAAAATTCACACAGTTCAGCATTTAGATCCATTTTGGCATCTGATCTTCAAAAGCAGATTTTTTATCATGCCACAACCCTGTTCATCATACACTGACAGGGACCTTGGGGTTACCCCTTGGCATGTCAGGAGTCTCCACTGTGATATTGCACCAGCTGAATTACAGCTGTAAAGCTGCACCTGCAAAGGCAGATGAACCCCCCCCTGCCTACAAACCACATCTTAGTTTGGAGCAGTTTAGAAAATTTGACCCATTTGTTTTGAGGGATTTTTTCTGCTGTGACACTGAGAAAAAGGCACTAATCATCTTAGTAAAAAAGCTATCATTTTCATCACTGCTTTTACCTCTAATTAAATACTCCAGAAGCTAAACCCTTCCCTAGAATAAAAGCATTTTAAAAAATGAAAAAAGGAAAAAAATATTCACACGTGGCTGATTGAGTCCTGGGGAGTTTCCATCCTGCACTCCGTTACCGCCAGAGCAGCCCTTATTTCCATGTACTGTAGTGCAGGTCATGTTGGACCAGGGTTGAGGCTGAGTAGCCTTCCTTAACCTCTAAAATCCTCCCCTGTAGCCCCAAAAGCATGGAGAGAATGCATTTTTCCCTATTTTTATGGCAGCTGTTTTCTCTAGCTTGGCATTTACAACCCAGCTGAAATTCACTCTACCGAACACAGGAGTTTAACAGAAAACTAATTTACATGGGGTTTAAATGAAATCCCAGCCAGCTTCTTGGCTGTAAACCCTGTTCTCCTACTCCAGTGCTTTGCTCCAGTCCCCCAAAACAAACACTTTCCTGTAGGAAACTAATTAAAGGTGAAAAGAAAGTCAAAAACATAAAAAAGAAGGTGAAAGCACCAGGAATGAATCTCAGCATGGTGAGGTGGGTAGGATGCAGTCTGGAGAAAAGAACAGGGGCTGTTTCCCACTAGGATGGGTTCACAGGGAGTTGGCTGGGCTGGGGACAGGGATGGTCATCTTTAATTTCAGAAAAAGAATAAAATTCCCCTAGAAACTGTGCAACCAAATAGTGCAAATACATCCAAATTCAGCAATTCCCCCCCAGCATGGCCCAGCCATGAGCCAAACACTCGTGACCAGGAGCTGTTGTTCCCCAGCAAGGTCACCAACAAATCCTGCTTGTGTGTACAGATAAGATCACCTTACACTCTTCTTTCCTCCCCTGTCTTCTTCCCAGGACAGCAGCCCCAAACAATGTGGGGATGTTATAAACAGCAGCTGTCTCCTGCACGTTCACACAGTGCTTTGAGTTTTGTTGGTGATACACTGCCAGACAAAGGTATCTCTCCTCCAAAACATTTTCTTGTAGGAGCAAACACCCAGTCCTGAGAACAGCCTGGCCACTGGTAAATAGCTGCACTGAGTATAAACAGCAATTTAAAAAAAAAAAAAAATTAATCCCCATTCCAGTAAGCTATGCTTTTACATTGCACATAGTCCTTTCGCTTTCTGTAGGTAAAATTGTTGCAGGGAAACATCCCTAAAGCTGCTATAATGTCCTGGGGAACCATCCCAGTGTAACATTCCCATATCCAAGGTTGTAATGATGGCAAAAGCGCATCTCTGGGACAAATTCTTGTCCTGGTCAGGAAGCCAGAAGGTGCTCCGGGTGACAGCAGCAGTGGGAAAAGAGGGACACAGCCACTGCGGCAGCTGGGGATGTTGGGCTCAGCTCACAGACTTCACCACGGGGATAAAGGGAAAATTCACCTGCAGTGGCATTTCTTATATCCAGCACTCTCTGCCTCCACCCCACCTCAAAAAAAAGAGGTGTTTCACCCCATTCTGGGGAGGCCCCAGTCTGGGAGTTGTGTGCACTAAAAGGGGACAGACGAGCAGAAGGTGAGGACGGGAGAGGCAAGTGTTGTTGCACCCCACATTGAGGGCTCAACTCTGAAAAGAAGAGCTTAAAAGCATTGAAATAGCTTTGAAAAACTAAAATTGCCCTCTCCTGCCAGGAAAGAGTTAAGGAGTGATTCAGCCCACCCTAAATTTTAGCAGATAAGCCCTTTGTGGCAAGGCTTTTGCAGTTAGCAACCCGCTTTGAGCAGGAAATTAATTTAAACAGAAATGGGGAGAGGATATGTTACAGCAGCATGGAAAAATCTGGTACAAAATGGACCAAAAACTTACAGTATATGAGATGCAATATTGTTTTTCCTATTCATCTGCCAGCTCAACCCTGGGGGAGGTTTCTCAGGGCCCCCACATGAGACACCTCTTGCTGGGGAGATGCTGGGGCACTGTAAGCACCACAAGTATCTGCACAAGGAGGACATAAAATAAAACTGAATCTTGCTTGGCAGTCAAGAAGGCAGTGAATAAATAAAAATAATAAATAATTTTTATCTTCTCATAAACATGAAAATATTGAAAATATTGAAGGCTGCTGAGACCAGTTCATCCCTGTAACTTCATGTCATGTGCTTCACTCTCTGAATCCTAAACCACAAGTGCTTCAAACCTCTCCTTCACAAAGACATTTCCAAAGCCACTCTGATATTTTATCATTTAAATATTTCTGCATATGAGCCGTGTGCTGTCGCAGCCAACAAAGCAGCACATGCTGCAAGGTGGGGAGCCCCAGCAGAATTTCCTTATTTTTGTGGTTTTTCAGCCACAAATTTGTTTGAGGTTTCTTGCTCTTGACTTCAAAGTTTTCTATGATGCCTCACGTCTCTGCTTAATGTTGGGTTGGTCTGGTGTTCAGCATTTTCCAGAGAAAAACACCTCCTGCTATAAATTCTGCTGAGGAAAACAACCCCACGGATCAAATTGCATCTTTTCCTTAATTTGACTGCTTTTTTTATTTCAACAGGGAAAAAAACCAGCCAAAATTCATGCTTTCCTGTTTTTATCTTTAACGCCATGCTCTTTTTTAATGTCATTTTTTAATGACATAGAAGTAGATTAAAAGAAGGAGGAATAACTAGGTGGTGAAATATGAAGGAATCGTGATTAAAAAACAGTGAGTTTTCTTTTTTTATTTTTCTAAAAGGGATTTGAGGGTACCCAGTGAAGTGCTGGAGAAGAGCACAGGGCTGTTGCCCTGATGCACAACTGGATTTGGGGCTCGGCGCAGAAGAAGTTGCTGGGCTGAGGCTCCAGGTGCTGCTGTGGCAGAGGCTCTTTGGCAGCTGTGATGAGAGATCTGCTCTGAGAGGAGCAAGAACTTCCCGAGGTGAAGCCAGCCCTGCCACCAGGAGGTGACTGTGCGTGGAAAGGGGGAGCTGACATAAAACCCCTCTGTCACCAAATCCACCACCATGGCCTGGCCATGGCTCCATCTCTTCATCTGCCTCCAGATCCCAGGTAAGAGGGATACGTCTCTTAGGGGTTGAGGGCAGCTAAAATCATGCTGGAGCCTCTCCTCCACCCTGCTCCAGCACGTGGGATGTATTGCACAGCATCTGGATGATGGAAGTCTAAATAAACCATCACAGTATAGATCTACAGGACGTTATTACCTACAGCTGAATAATTTTAGATCATGCCATTCATAGCTTGCTTTAGCGTTTGGTCAGCCCTGAATTGGTCAGGCACTGGGATTAGTTGGTCACTGTAGGTCCCTTCCAACTGAAATAATCTATTCTATTCCGTTCTGTTCTGTTCTATTCTATTCTATATTCTATTAATAGTTCAATACATAATGGTATAAACACCGCAGAATTTGTTTTTACTGCACCCTCTGTACAGAAGGACTATAGGAGGCTGCTGATGGAGAAGTTTAAGTAGCTCCTCACTACACTGCCTGTGTAACAAGAAGATGATAAACATCCCATCAAATTTTCTCCTAAATCATCCAAAGATTGAGTACTCCCAAGGGCTGCAGCTGGAATTGGTGTGGTATTAAACCATTCTACCTTACAGGCACTAATATCCTATAGATCTGTACGGTGGGGAGCCCGCTGAGAAAACCTCAATAAATGAGAGTTTGTTCTGCACATGGAAAGAGAAAAGGGACTATTTTTAAGGTGCTGCAGGCTGGTCTGGCCAAGCACTATGATTCCCCATGGTTCCCCTGAATGTGCACCAGGAAAGGGAACAGGGAGGTTTTGGGGTTGAAGGTAAGACTGAGGATGAGCTTTTCTGCTCTGTCTCCATCCCAGCTCACCCTTAGCTTGACCACTAGCACTGAGCTGAGACTTTCCAGGATCCCTTCTCATCCTTTCTGATTTATCTAACAATCTCTCCAACAGTTTAAGGAAAAGGTTTTCATGGAGAGTTATGTTTCCCATGCCCATTGGAGGCAGACCTCAGGGCACTCAAAGAGACCCCAAAGCCCTCATGCCCCATGGCCACACACATTTCATCTCCCAAAAAAAATGGGTGTTTGCCAGAGCAAAATTTGAGAGAATTATGCTCTAAAACCTGAAAATGATGTATTTTAATAATGAGACATCGATTCTATCACAGAGCCAGATGATGTGGTGAAATGCTGTGAATTTTGGCATTGGAATATCAGTGCTCTGCAGAACTGGCAGTGATGGAGTCACTGGTGTGGGGACAGAGGAAGGCTCTGAACCCCTGTCAGCCACCAGAGCCCTCTCCTCTACCTGTCCCATCAGGAACATGGGAGATATCAGGACCTTCTGTCACAGTGATGGCTTTAGGTGTTCTTGGTCATGCCAACCCATCCCCACACCGCTGGGTTTGCGGGGCTGCATGAGGCTGCAAAAACTGCTGTAAGCAATTTTGGGATTTTGAAGGAAAAGGGACATTTTAAGGTAAAAAAAAAGACATGAAACATGTATTGCTGAGCTTTTTGCACAGCTTTGAAATATGCCTGGGAAAGAGACGGGGGAAGAGGGAGCATCCTTATCTTCAGAGGGCTGTTTTTCACTCAGTCTCGGAGTATCTGCAGCTTTGCAGGACTGTTTGCTGAACAGAAAGGATCACAAGTTACCTCTTATCCTTTCCACAAGGACACATCTTCGCTCACACAGACACCCTTCACATCTGCCTGGGCCAAACAAGACTTAGATAATTTTCACAAAAGCTCCAAAGCCCAAACAGGGCGATGCAATGCCAAACCAACGCTTTGAACCCCACCGCTATCCCTCACTCCCTCTCCTTCCCCAGGTCTCAAAATTCCTTTGAAAAATATTATTGTCTGAAAACTAATATAACATTGACTCATTTTGAGATTTTTTTTCACATTTTTTGGTCTTTTTTCTGCCCCTGAGATGTTTATCAGTGTTGAATCTGTTAGAAGAAAGTCCTAGCAAATATATTAAGAGCAACAAAAAAAATATGTTGAAAGAGAGGTGAAATCTCTGAAAAATGAGAAAGATAAGGAGGGCAGTAGTGGGGTATCCATAGGAGCAGGTGGGGATGCCTTTCCCTGCACATAGAGCCCCGAGGACACCCTCAAAACCATCCCTTCATCCCTCTCCTTACAGTGAGCCTCCTCCCTAGATGAGTGCTTACAGAGAAAACGGCACCTGTACCAAAAAATATCCAGGGAATCCAAAAAAGCCTCTGAGGGAATGAGAGCATCCTGATAAAAATGCTCCTGTTTCTTGCTCATCTGATCCCCTGGTCTGTGTCCACTTGATTTTATTAAGCCCATAAAGAAAATCAGTACTTAGCATAGAAGAAAAATAATGAAATGAAAATAAATACTGGGTAATCCTGTCTCTTTTTTTCTTAGGTTTTTACACAAATCTACTTTTACCCCAAACTCCAGAGCATATTTTAGCCCAAACTAACAATAAAACAGAAATACTCTGTGAGCTGAAGAAGGAGCACAATGGGGTGTACTGGTACCGCTGGAGCCAGGAGAGGCAAAAGTTCGAGTTCTTGGTGTTTTTCAACATATTGGGCAAAGCCACATATGGCACAAACGTGAACAAGAACAAGTTTAGTGTCCATGGGGCGAGGTCCCACAGCTCCTACAGCCTGCACATCAGCCACCTCCATCCCTCAGACAACGGCACCTACTACTGCTCTGTCTCCCAGTCCTCCCAGCTCCTCCTGGGCAGCGGGACACGG
The DNA here is from genome assembly GCA_013398175.1 of Climacteris rufus. Taxonomy (NCBI): domain Eukaryota; kingdom Metazoa; phylum Chordata; class Aves; order Passeriformes; family Climacteridae; genus Climacteris; species Climacteris rufus. Next base: position 556,160 of record VZRZ01002575.1, read on the forward strand.
CTCACTGTGGGTAAGCATCACCCCCAGAGTTCCAAAATGTGCCACCAGCAGGCTGGGATGAGGCCCCCTGGGTGAGGGGTGGTGAGTGTTGGTAGACTCTTCCCAATTTTGAGATGCAAGGCTGGGGCTCTGGGGTTTTTCTGAAGAGATCTATGAGGCCGGATAAAACAGAAAATACAGAAAACAGCTGCATGTTAGGTCAGCTGCATGGGACAGCCCTTTTGCCATCAGCAGTTGCTCTGGTCCTAGTGCTTTAGGATTTCTCCTGGAAGACTCTGATATTGCCATTCCCTGTGTTTAACTTATCCCCTGCTGTACTTTGGATGAGAGGCTGGATGTGTGCCCTGCTCAGCTCACAGCTCCTTCCGTGCCATAATTCCTCCTTACCCTTCCTCCAAGTGACAAGAGCAGCATCGAGACCAGAGGATAGCACCCCTCACATTTGTGGGGTGGGTCTGACAGCAGATTTCAAGCCCATCCTTCACGTGAAGGACTGAAATGGGATTTATCCCTCAAAGCCCACAACCCACTCCACTATCCCTGGTGAGCTACAACCAGAAATCAGAGCTTTCTGCAGGTGGTATTGGGGGAGAGATGTTTTATAGAAATCTGGGTCATACAGAAGCTTTTTTCAGCCCATTTTCCCTTGACCACAGAGCAGGAGTTGATGCAGAAAAACGAATGTATTTGAAGTAGGATTCAGCCTTTTTTTTTTTTTCCCTTGCAGAATTTTTGGGAGATAACTTATTTGACTAAGATACAAATAACTTATTTAAGTAAAATGCTGCTACAGCTTCTGAAGCTTCTAAAGCAGACCCAAAGTCCCAATTTTTCTCAGTTTTTTTGTAAATATACTCTGCACCTTGAACTGGCTGAGAAATCCCTTTTGGATTCTTTCAGACTCAGAGAAAAACTGGTTTAAGATAAAGGAGGATTGTTTTTTATCAACTGGGCACATATCTCTGTGCAAAGCATGAAAAACAAGCTTGAAATTCAGCTTGATCAAGGACACCAATTAAAAAGTAAACAGCACCAGGTGCTTTGGGAGGACTCCGGCTTTGCTGGATATTTTCATTTTTCCTTTTAGTACTCATGATAAAACAAATTATCTCTAAGTTCCTTTTCTTTAAGTTTGTTATAATGTACGGGAGAAGTTGTCCAGATAAATCCCTGGCCCCTGATGTCTCATCTTTTCATGTAAAAGAATGGTAGTTTCTGTAGAAATTTACATCCTGGATAGAAACAGAAAAAAAATAGTTTTGAATCACGTAAAATTCTGGATAAGTGTGGTTTGAGCAGTCAGACAACTATTTAATGACACTACTGGGATATTTTTCTGGCCAGCTGAGAAATGAATGTGCTCCATTGCAATTCAGATATACTGTAATAAATCCTGCCCTCATTTTATCAGGAAAAAAAAATCCAATTTTGAGCAAAGATTAAAACAATCTGAATAAGGAAAAGATCCAGGCATCCCTTAAAACCCCCCAGTGCTACTGAAATCTCCTGCTCCCCACGATTTTGTGCAATGCAGATGAGATGATGCCTGGCAGGAAATGTCACTTAAGTTTGGGGTGATTTCCCCGCCTTAGCCTTGTCCCCTTCTTTGGCTGGTGCATTGTGTTATTAACACTTTACAAGGTCTTGGTAACTTCTGTGGCCACTGAGAGGCTCAGGTCAAGGTCTTCACCCTCTAGGGGTAACACAGTCCTTTGCAGAGATCCCTGAATGGGCCTTGTTCTGAAGGACAACATTTCCAGCCTTTCTTGCCTGCTGCTGGAGATCTCTGCTGCACTCAGTGCCACACTCACCATCCTCTTTCTCTCCTCATCCCCCAGTTGATGCTTTGCCTCTGCCTCTGAAGACCACACAGACACCAGTGGCCAAAAAGCCTGGGCGATCCAGAACCCAAAGCAAAGCTGCCAGCAGGGAAGGTATGGCACCAGCTTGGCTCAGGCTGCCTGCAAAAAGGGGTTTGCTGAGCTCTTGGGGTCCCCAGAGTTCAGCTGCACTTTGTCCTGGGGTGGGGGCAACCACAGTGTCACCCTGCAGGAGTGGGTGTCTGGGTGCAGCTACACCCAGTGCTCTGGATGGAGCTGACCTCTGCCTTTGGGAGGGATTCCCTGGGATATACACAAGTTTAGGGGCCAGGATATATTTTTATTTAGGTCATCATGACCTCAGAGCTGAGTTCCCTGCAATGCCTTCGTTACTGTGAGCGTGATCAAGCACCGGAACGGGTTGCACAGAGGCTGTGGAGTCTCCCTCACTGGAAATATTCTAAAGCCATCTGGACACAATCCTGTGCCATGTCTTCTGGGATGACTCAGCTTGAGCAGGGGGATTGGACCAGGTGCCCCACTGTGGTCTCTTCCAGTCTTACCCATTCTGTGATTCTGTAATGCATCCTTCAAATGATACCCCAGGGTGATGTTCACATCCTCCACCGCCCCTCTGAGGACCTGCCCTGCCCTTCTCCCTTTCCCACCCCACACTCCAGCCCCAAAGCTGCTGGTGCAGGGTGGCACCAGGCCCTGAGTCCTCCCCTGCTCTCCAGGTCCCTGCAGCCCCCTGGTCTGGATCCCGCTGGCCGCTGCTGTCCTGCTCCTCCTGCTGGGCCTGGTCCCCACCGCCCACCGCCTCTACCGTGAGTATCCTGCCAGCACCCTGAGGGGTGCCAGGCCCGGGACAGCCCAGGAGGGGATGCTGAGCTGGGAGGGGAGCCTGGGACTGATGGACACTGTCTCTTCCCAGGTCTGCGGCGGAGGCTGTGGCTGCGCATCCACAGGCAGTAAATCCCAGTAAATCCCACCGGCTCCCCCAGCCTCGGATGGGCAGGGAGAAGCTACAGACCCTACCCTGCACGAGGCAGAGCACTGCCTGGACGTGACCTGGGAAGGACATTACAGGGGACAGATGTGGGCTTGTACCACAAAGCAGACATTTCTTTCCTGTGCCAGACCACAACTTCAACATTTTCCTTGACACAACAGCTGGTGGAAGGACCAGGCTGGATTCTGCAGCATCCTGAGCACTTCTCAAAGGACACTGAGCAGGGCAAATGCCACAACTGGCTCTGCATGGTGGGAAAGGGGCTGATGTATCAGAGGGATTCAGATGGGCTGGAAAGCTGTGAGCTCCTAGGTTCTCCTCTGCGTTCATCTGTAGGACAGCATGAAGGTGCTTTCGGTTTGTTCCCGCTAATACTTGGTTGATAAAACTTTGGTCATGAATACTTTGAGGGCAACCAGCAGGCATGGGGCAAAGACAGCTTGTAAAGACCCTGTGCAGGCTTTTTCAATAGCAAAAGTGAATATAGCACTCAGCTGTTTTGCTCTGCAGGCTGGTGTCTTGTGGCCCTGCTCGGTGAGGGACCCGGCTGTGCGGCGAGCAAGGAACCGTGGCCTCCGAGCAAGAATGAGTTAAAGCAGAGCAACAGCCCCAGGGGGGAACAGATCTGGGAGGATGTCTGCTCCCATGGGAGACTGCAAACAACCAGGAGTGGGAGAGGAAAGCCAGACAAGGCGATGCACACAAGGCCAAACACCTGGCACAGCCTGAAGATCAAAAACACCTCTAAGAGAAAACACAGCAGGCAGGGGCTGGCCCTGAGCCCAGCAGCACGGCATGGCCAGCAGGAACTGCCCTGAATGATGCCTGGGTGTGCTGAGCCCTGTGTGACACCCCTGTGTGCTGAGCCCTGAGTGACACCCCTGTGTGCTGAGCCCCAAGTGACACCCCTCTGTGCTGAGCCCTGAGCGATGCCAGCAGCAGGGGAGGTGTCCCCAGGGATGGTAAAAAGGCTCAGCTGCTTCCTGGGGCTCCAAGGCCGATCTGGGGCTGGAAATTCAGCGTCCTGCTGAGTGCAGGCAGTGGGCACTTGCTCTTGGATGCACCCCCAGCCCCACACCTGCTCACACAGAGGCACCAGCACTGTGTCAGCTACAGTGAGGGCAAGGGGAAGGTGGTCCAGAGGTCCCAGGGTTGGGGTTAACACAGTCCTGGGATGAGCTTGGGGGTGCAGAGCATCACAGTGGCAGAGCAACACCACTCTGGCCTTCCCCTCCCTCCCCCAGGGAGCTGCCACTTTCCACTTTAATATCAACTCTTCTGAAGAGCTTGTTCCTCTGTAATTTGGAGGAAAAAAAACCAAACAACACAACCCGCCCAAACTCCACATTATCTGTGTGCAGTGACAACTGTACAGGACAGCAACAGTCAAGAATGCTGTCTGGCCTGTTGAAACAGTCTGGGCAGTTTACTAGCAGAAATTATGAAAAAATAATAGCAATTTCCATAATCATCAATAGAGTGGTTTAGACAGTAAACCTGGGAGAGATTTTAGCAGCAGGTTTCACACCTGTGAGAGCTGATGGAAAAAAAATCACCTCCCATTTCATAGACTTTTTTTTTTCCCAGAGCATATATAAACAATATCTGCAACTTCTATGCTGAGAGCACAGGGATGATGCCAGCCAAGGGTCAGGGATGCCATGTTAAGTCATGGCATGTCCTTTCCAACTTGAAAATTAAGGGGAAAGTGTTTCTGTGTATCTCTGCTCACAGCATGATCCCTGCATCCATGGAGAGAGAGACACAGGTGACAGCATTGCCTGCCACAGTGTCACTTCAGCCACAATGTCCTGGCAAATGAGGGTCCCTAATTTATTCCTTGTTTCCTTTCAAGGATGGATCAGCCTTCTCCAGTCTCCCACTGTCATCCTCCTTCCTGCAGCAAGGGATATCCATACCTAGAAGGGAAAATAATGGGATTTTATATACAAACCAAAGTCTTACTTCAGCAGTAAATGAATTACTTCCACTTAAATGACAAAAGGGGACACCACAAAATTTGGACAAAAAGCTTTTGCATAGGACAAGGAGGGGGTTGCAGTTCTATGGGTTCAAACACAAAATTTTATCTATGTTGTGCTCATCCCCATGAATCTTTGGGCAAGGAATTGTAAAAGATTAAAAATTACATGTTGTAGTAGTCTGTTGTTATAATTATTATTTTTTAATATTTTATAGTGTATATATATACACCATATTTTTTCTATATAGATCATATTCTGTATGTGTTATATACAGAATAAATAATTTATAGGATATATAGAATAATATATAAAATAAATATTCTACACTACAAAAAAAATTCAGTTATTCTCTCAATAAACAGTGCAGGTCTTGAAAGCATAAAATATTCAAAGGACATAGATACAGAGCAGAAACACAGGCATCCAGGCATTGCAGTGAATAGTTCTCATATTTTTTTGACGCTCTGTAAATGTATTTTTTTTAATTGCCAGTCTTTACAGAATATCTCAGTTGTTAATCTACTGTTGGAAGTGCTCAATTTTTGTTTATTCTTTTAAGTTGTCCTGTTATTTTTATGTGGGTAGTCCGTAGTTTAATGACACAAAAAAGTAAAACAAATCAGGTGCAGTTGAAAACATTCAATTGACAGCAAGCTATTGACAAGAGGGTAAAGTTATCTCTGATTTTAAAGTTCCTAATTTATTAAAAAAAATAATTTTGCAGTCAGAAACAGCTGAGTAAGGCACCCTAATGGAGAAAGGCTGAATAGAATCTCTATTAAATGATTAAACTTGAAATCTGTGCAAAAAGAAAGGAGATGTGTTATCCATGGGTGCTGTTTAAATTCCTTCAGATTTATCCTTGGCCAGAACAGCTCCATGCACAGTAGCTGCTTATTAAATTCTGCTGGCAGGAGAAATGGATTCACAGCAGGACTTCTCAGCACCCAGATCACATCTGTTAAATGGGAATTTCTAAATGTCTTCTTCTGACATTGTGTAAAATCAGATGTATCCCAGAAGCTGCAAGGAAATCCCAAAAAAATACACTGGGGAACAAAAAGCTCCCGTCAGCTTAAGTACTTCTTGCCCCTCTTTCTCTGGACTTCACTGCATTTCATTCAATAAGCCAAAAATAGCAATGTGTTAAATTTCTGGTTTATATAAACTAGAAATTATTTTTAAATATGATTCTAAGTATTCAATATTATTTCTGGTTATTAAATTACATATTATTTGTTGAAATAACAGATACTTGTGTATATCAATATATCTATAGTGTGTGCACTCAGGGTGATATCTGCAGCTTCTGTGGGATTGTAAACAAATATTTGTTGTTCCAGCATTCATTTAACTGGAACACATATTGGACCAAGTTAAAAATAAATTTATATAAGGTATGTATTTTGCTCCTCTACTGCCTTGCTATAGAAAGGGTTAATTTGAGTTCATTCACCAGTGGTTCTTTCATATGAAGAAAAACTCACCCATGCTTTAAATGCCTGCAAGATGACAGGAGCCTTAATATTCATCCCTTAGGCATTTGGTTTTTTCTACTAAAGTTCAACTTCTCATTTATCCTTTAAGATACACATGTGACTGAAGGGGGGCTGCAACACACTTTAAGAGAGACAATCATTATTACTATTTGTACCTTCTGAGCTAGTTAATAAACAAAAAATAGATATGAAACAATTAAAAAATATCCCAGTGGATGACATCAGCTCAGATTTTTCCTCTGCCAGGTACAACATACCCACGTGCTGCTGCAACAGGGACCTCAAGCAGCAAACTTATTTAATTCATTTAATATAAAAAACCCAAACTGTAAGAAGAATTACTCAGCTGGCAACCAATATGAAAAAGAAACTTGTTCAGATGGCAAAGCCCTCCCCATCCTCTCCCAAAAGCTCCTTGGAGGGGTGGGAGCTCTCAGACAGCTGGGTTGGCACAGGCACCTATAAGTGTGCCTCCTTTTTTTGGCTCAGGCAATGAGTGAGAGCTAAATTTTCTCTTGTCCTGGACTGAACCTCTGCATCAGGCAGCAGAGAACCTGACCCTGCAGAAATCTTGAGTGTCTGCAGGAGCAGTTTTGCAACACCGAGTTTTTCAAGGCCTTGAGCTTTGCCAGGAAACACCAAAAAATTCTGGATTTCCTTCTGTAGATCTTGGGGAGCAATGGACTCCTCCAAAGGAAGGTGAGGACAAGAGGAGATGGCCTGAAGTTGTGCCAGAAGAGGTTTTGATTGGATATTAGGAAAAATTTCTTCATTGAAAGGGTTGTCAGCCCCTGGCACAGGCTGCCCAGGGCAGTGGTGGAATCACCATCCCTGGAGGGATTTAAAAGCTATGATGTGGCCCTTGGGGACATGGTTTAGTGCTGGCCTTGGCAGTGCTGGGCTAAGGATTGGACTTGATGACCTTAAAGGTCTCTTCCAAACCAAACAATTCTGTGCTGAACCTACAGGCTGGTGCCAACCACGGGCACCCTGCTGCAGCCAGCCCCTGTCCCATCCCATTCCTTCCTCCACGCTGTGAGCACGGAGCAGCCAGCCTTACCCTGTCCCACCTGCAAGCCACGTCAGGTTTTCTGCTCCTCTTCTCTTCTGGTGGTTAAAACATCCAGCCAGGAGGCCAGGCAGCAAAATGGGGTGTGCAGCCACCCTCCCTCCCCGCAGGGCTGAGCAGGGAGCAGGGCTGTGGCTGGAGAGACATCTCAGTGCCCGGAGCCGCGCGTGTGAGCTCACCCACCACGCATCCTGCTGCGCCCTCCCAGCACGCTGAGCTGGGCCTGAGGGCTCTGCAGGCAGCATGAAACACAGCACAAAATCATCATGTTGGGCAGCTGCTTCTGGGGACAGGCACAGCATCCTCGGAGGAGCTGGGTGCACGCTGCTCTTGCACGCGGCAGTCACAGCTGAGTCCCACCACAGCACAGTCGTAGAGGGATTTAGGTCAGAAAAGACCTCCAAGAGCATCAAGTCCAACCTTTGACCCTCCACCTCAATGCCAAAGTGCAATGTCTGCTTGGTTTTTGAGCACTACCAGTGATGGTGACTCCAGCACTGCCCCGGGCAGCCTGTTCCAATTCTTAGCCACTCTTTCAGTGGAGAAATTTTTCCTGATATCTTTGAACCTCCCCTGGCGCAACCTGAGGCCATTTCCGCTTGTCCTAACAATATCTGACCTATCTTCAGGCACACCAGGGAGGAGATACTGAGCTGCTGGGAGCTCCTGGTTTACAGGCAGGGTCACAAGAAGAACCACTAGCATTCTTCAACAAGGTGCAATCATCCAGCACCAGCACGAGGTAAACTCACGGACTGATGTCTGAGGGAGAGGTGCTGGGCTGCACTGATGCCCACCTATGGGGCTTCAAAACATTGTGCCTTAACATCAACACAATGCAAAGTTCCAGTTGGGATATTTCCCATCAGTCACTTTAAAAAAAAAAAAAAATTGAGACAAAATATTCCTGGGGGCTGGGATTGTAAATTTCTGCCCTGAACAATGAGCTGCAAATGACACTCTTGTTATTAAAATACGTGTCTCAAGTCATCTGGATGCAGGAGGGATTGAGTCAGAGCAGTGATGGAACAGCTACTACTAAAATATATGCCTTTCTTCAGGTCCTTTCATTTCAATCTGACACCCATCACTACCAGAACCAGGATAATTTTGATATAATTAAAAATATGGGTCACATCCCACTGTTCAGAGCCCAAGGTGACATCCCCAAGGAGATGCAGGGGAAGGAAGCTGCATCTGTGCAAATTCCCCTGATCCCCAAACCTGGGTCTCTCCTCACTTTCCCAAAGCTGGAAGACAAACTGACTCAGTTGCCCAGTGTCAAACATCTTTCCTGGCCATTATTCCTTTTCCAAGAAGGATAAAAGTCCTCCTGTGGAGAGCCACAGGATCCATTGTTGGGATAAATGTCCTTGTGCAGGGTCAACAGCTAAGGAAGATTAAAGTGTTCTGCATTAAAGAGTGAGATAATTGGAAAATTAATAGTGTTTCAGAGGAAATGGATGTGGAGTTTTGTAACAAATGGCTTCCTTAAAATGACACATTGTAATGAGATCTCACAGTTAAGAATATAAAAATGACTGGTTTGGTTCAGAGCAAAGTTTCATCTAGACAACCATCCTGTCTTCAACCCTGGCTATAAGCAGATGGCTGAGGAATAATGACAAGAAAATCATATGTGACACTCTCCCTTAATATTCAGTCTATTTTAAGCTAAATAGATCGCCTGAGCCTGACGCTGTCTATTGAGCAACCCACAATGTACCTCTTTTCCAAGCATTTGTCCAGGCTCTGCATCCACAGTGTCCTTTGTCAGGGACATTCCTGGGTAAGGATTTCTTTTGCTTTTAGCCTCACTAACATCAGCTTCATCTGCTGTCCCTTACTTTCTGTATTGGAAAAGGCAGGGAATAATCAATCCCTCTCCACTCCTTTCCAGCCACTGAGTCCAACACTCACAAACAGGGTGGTGCCTGTAGGAGAACCGGCATGGGAAGAGTAATCACACACTTCTCTTCATAGTACTGGTGGGGATCAGGCTGTTAAAAGTGAAACTTAATACCAAATCAAGTTTGTTTTGTTGATGGCAGGAGAGCATTAAATCAGCTGCTGCTTTTTGATGCCACCATCCCTCCCACCCTGGCCCTTTTGAACAGCGTATTGTGGCTTAGAGTGGCATCTTACAGGTCTAATTCAACAGCCAGGGTTGGGTTTTTTCCAAATAAATGCAGAATTGAGAAGAGATAAGTTGTATAAACCAGCAAATGCTATTAATAGGACCACAAAAGGCATGAAGCAGGTAATCTCCAGCAAGCCATGGGTTTCCATACTGCCAGCACTGCCAGCAGGAGAGGTGGAGAACAGAAATGGGAACCCTGCATCCATTCCACTAGCTGTAACCTGCTATGGAAATTAGTTCCCTCTCACAGATTTTAGCTGTAAAGGTGCACAGCTATGCCCTGCTCTGGGAAAGTCCTCCTGCTTCACACAGATGGACCCAGACACTCCCTGAGGGATCTCCAGGATTTCCTGCCCAGGCTCTTCAGGGAAGAAGGTCAGTGTGCAGAAAAGAGACCAGACATGAGTAGACTGGATTGGTAGTGACAGGAGAAGTCAGCTCCTAGGATTGTGGGGATAACATCAAGGCTATGAGACCCTGGAAGGGAGCTGAATTCAGAGAACAACAATCAAAAAATGGCTTGAACCCAAGAGAAATTTGATTGTGGGATTGGAAATGAGATAATGAGACCAGTTCACCTATTAAAGACTACTTGAACTGTTCAGACAAAAAAATGAAACACTGGGCCCAAGCAGATAATTTACCTTAAGTCTACATACAGTTAGAAAAACATTAGGTCTTTTGTAGTTCTGGTCTGAATCTGTGGTATTTAGATTGGAGTGACAGAAAACCAGCCTGTCCACTGTTAACCCCAGCTGGGACACTGGCAGAGTAAATTGTCACCAGACCCCAAAAGATGCCATCACGGATTGCTGCTTTACTGAATGCCTGCACAAACGAGCTCTGCAGCACCAAGAGAGAAGGTGTGGGAAGCCTCTGCAAGGAAAACTCATAACATGTCTAGGTTTTCTATGAACCTTTCAGCTGAGGTACCAACAAGCAGGGAGATTATGGAGATTTTCAAGCCCATGGTCAGTTAAAGTGCTGCACCACTTCAGAGAGACAAGAGCACAGCAGTGTTTGTGGTTTGCAGTCCGGATTTTAAGGTGTGTGACGTGCACACTGAGAGCACCCAGAAGAGTGGGAAGTACTGGCCACTGAATTGGAAACATGAGGCTACAGTGGAAAAAATTTTGAGTACCTGGTGGGTGACTGCTGCACTTGACATTCTGCAAAACCCCTTTGAGTGCTGCAGCTTTGCAAAGAAAGGGGGGACAGCAAGTGGCTCACAAACCACAGCTTCACTTCACACCGGAAAAGCTGCACACCAGGGTCTCAACATTGTATTTTTCCTCTGTTTGAAAAAAAAAAAAAAAGCTTCTGATTTGCAACTAAATTTTGAAATCTTCATTAAAACTTTCCATTATTCCTTATGAAGGAGGAATGGAAAGTTTGAATGCAATCCTTCAAAGGGTAAGAACAGGAAGAGTCAGCAGTGCTGTGTCAAACACAGCCCAGTGTCACCCCTGAGTTACCGTCACTGACCCCTCCCAGGGATCCAACAGCACCTGCTCACCCTCAGGAATGTGGCATCACTGCTTGGCAATGGGATGTCCTTCTGGAGCACTGCAAGGGGGCACCGTGGGCAGCAGAACAATGGCTCTGACAGAACACAGTCCTTTTGGTGCTCCTTTTGTGCTCACCGACCATCGCAGCGTGACTCCTGTGGCCTGGGAGGAGCTCCAGCCACAAAATTCTGTGAGACATCCATGCCATCTCTGGTATTAGTGACACTGAGAAACTGGAGAGTTTCTTACCCTGTGAAAAAGTCCCTGGGGTCTTTCCACAAAATGACTGAGAAAACAAACTTATCCAAAACTCAGATCTCTTCCAGCTGTGGTGCCCCAGGTCCCTCTCATTTCCCATTCCTTCTCTGACAAATGGAAGTAAGAAAGCACAGAGAAAATGAATCCTAAACTCACCTCCTGCCAAGCCCTATTCAAAAACTGGTGGATCCTTGTTACTGTCTCATCCCTGCATGATTTTGTCTCTTGTCTCCTTGCTCCTGTCTTCTTCTGTTAATTATTTGACATTAATTAAATACAGACCTAGCCTGGCCCTAGTGTGTAAAGACAAACCTCAGTCATAAGCAACTTAAGTTGGAGTTCATCAGTCCTGCAACCTTAGCTATGAGTAAAATGAAACTTATTTGTAGGTTTGGGAGAAAAAATAAATTACCTTTTACTTTCTTATCAGCCTATCTGGTTTCCTGACTTCTTTTATATGATGCTCTGCAGAAGTAACTGGTTGTCTGAGTACTTTTTCTTCTTTCTTAGCCATATCATAACAGTGGCACTACAACAGAAATTACTAATAAAACATGTTATTAATGCCAGTGTTCATTGATTTGGCATAGGTCCTCAGTCAAACAATGACAGTCTATTCTAAAGTACTGTCTTAGAGGAAAAACAGGCAAACAGTGCATACAAAAAACAAGGAGATTCCTTGAGATACCCCGCAATTTTAGAACTGGTCATCAGTGTTAACTGATATAAATTATTTAAATTATTTATACAAGTGTTGGTTTTATATTGGAGCTTTTTCCTGGAGGTCCTGCTTGTATCCTGGAGCTTCCCCTAATCAAATAATTGCCACTGCAACTTTATTTTTCTTCTTTGTTGCTATGCAAAATAGCTTTGTGTTACACAATACCTTATCACAGAAGTCAGTAAAAAAGCGACATGTGACAGCCTTCTTGCAGCTTTATTTCCCCACTGACAATAAGTTTTTGCCTTGCCTTTAAAGCATATATTCATTAAGCAGAGGCAAAGGTGGCCTTGCATGGAAACCAGCTCAATCCATGAGCAACAAGGACCAAGATCAAGGAGACCTCTACACAAAGAAGAGGAGAGGACACCAGTTTAGTACCCCAGATTGATCAAAAACAAAATCTGCTATTTGTCAGAGACAAGAAAGAAGTGAGATATCCCTACTAGGAAAGGCAGTAGCCTTTCCTGGATGATCCTTTAATTGTACAGGTTCTCCCAGCACATCCACCACCACATCTCTGAGGCCATGCACTACATGCTCACTCTACAGCAGTGAGAACCTAGTCCTGACAAATTTTTTGACTCATACTCATTAGTCAACACATTCACTTCCATTTTACTTTTATTTGCTCTGTTTCAGACATCACAAGTCTCCCAGCCTAAATTTCCCAGCATGAATTTCACACATCTCAGCAGACATAACAGGAACTTTCTTCACTCACCAACATGCGCTGAAGCCCAGTGAAATAAACCCAGTTCCTAAACCATTTTCCATAAATCAGCTCTGAGCCCCAATAGAAACAGCACCAAACCCAGCAGCCCCTGCTTTCTGACAGACCCAGATAAAGGGGGCTTTCTTTGCAAAGGTGTAATAGAAAGAAAAATGCATACAGAAAAACAATCAACAGGAAAGCCAGGAAGAAAGAAACAAATCACACACCAGCCCAGCTGCTCACAGTCTGGTGAAACTGTTGTTACTGTGGGTGCAAAGGTCCAGGAAGCATCACCCATCCCCATGTGCAAGTGGTCACCTGGAGGAAGCAGCAAGGACATTCTCCACTGAAGCTCAGAAGGAGTTTTTTTGGCAGGGCAGAAGTGCTTGTGGTGACAGAATAGAGCCATGAGTAGTTGAAATAAAGATAAGGCAAAGCACACCCTCGATGCTGGACACTCTCGTGAAGTTTCTGCTCACAGACCACCTGCCCTGCACAGAGAGATCTGCAATTGCAATGAAGAATTAAACAATGAAGAATTGCAAAGAGAACATTCAAGCACCTGAAGAACCCAGCTGTGTGCCAGCAACACGTGTGCTTGGAGATAAAGGATCTGTTTATATGTGCCATGAAACACCTGTGTCTCACTTGCTGGGTAACAAAATAGTGTGGGCTGTGCCAGCCACATGAGACCCCTTGAGTGTGCTCAAGGGAAGGAGGCAGAATCCTTGCCAAGAAACTCAGCCTGGGCCTGCACCTAAAGCATGGGACTTGTCCATAACTTCTGCAGAGCTGGAGTTGCTGTGGAGCCCCACCAGGCTGGGGACAGCAGGCTGTGGTGGCTGATCCTACCTCAGCCATGAGCAGCTTCACTCTGGATCTCCAGGGAAGTCATCCAGGAAAAATTCTTGAGGCACCATTAAGAACTGATAAGGATAAAAGGGCCCAAATTCTGGACTAGAAATCTATTTATTCAGAAATCTGTTCCTGCATTTTGCCACAGATGCTGAATATCACTTCTCTGCCCAAGAGGGTCCTGGTGACATCACATCCTCCCCAAAGAGCAGCACAGCCTCCCAGGCCAAGTGACAAAGATCATCTCAGCTGTGCCGCACCAGCCCCAAGGACAGACACCCCAGGAGAAGATGGACAGGTCTGCCCTGCTCCTGCTGCTCTCCCTGGGACTCTGTGAGTGTGGACTCGGGGCTGTGCAGCCCCTTCAGCGGGAGGGGCAAGGAAAACCCTTCTGCTGAATAGAAATTGGGTTAAATAGCTAGAGGAGGGGGAAAAGCAAACCAAACAGGCTGACTTTGGGGTGTGCTCAGTAGCTGTGAGGGGAAAGGTGGCAGTGCCTCAGCCAGCAAAGGGCAGCTGAGGGGTGGCTGCAGCACCACCCGCACCGGGAAGGGAGATTGTGGGATGAGTGGTGCTGGAGGGGAGGGAGATGTGGAGAAAAAAGGGCTTTGCAATCAGTGCTTATAGGGAGCCACTTCAGAGGAGCAGGGAAGGGGTGATATCTCTGAGTAGGCACTGGAAGGGCAGCACCCAAATTAAATGCCAGGGAAGCTGATTGCTGAGCACCCTCCATGCACCATCC
>VZRZ01002578.1:13551-42118 GCA_013398175.1 Climacteris rufus
GGGAGCGGCGGCGGGATGAGGGTGCGCGGGCTGTGGGTGCTGCTGCTGCTGCTGGCGCTGGCGCAGATCGCCCTTCTGGCGCGGGGCGCGGCGGAGCAGGAGGAGGACGGCGACGGAGGTGAGCGCGGGCAGGGGCCGGGCCGGCGGCGCACGCTGTGTCTCCCCGCGGGAATCGTGGCGCGGCGCCGGGCGCTGCGGGGAGCCCGGGATGGCGGCGGCCTCTGGGGCCGCGGTTCTCCTCGCAGGCCTCCGGGCAGGGCGCTGAGCCCCCGCCGTGAGAGCGCTGCGGTCTGTGCGAGCCGCTTGTCCCGGCGCTGCTCCTCGGGGCGGCCCTGCCTCGCCTCTTCCCAGCACGGAGTTAACAGCTAGCTAGCTATCAGCCGTGTTGGCAATTCCCGGCTTTTAAACCGCCGCTAAATTTGCGATTTCCTTGTCGCGACTCATATCGGACTGATGGCGATTTCATTATCCGCAGAGGGACTCTTCATCAGGCACCGTGGTGAGGAGGAGTAATGGGTACAAACTGAAAGAGGAGAAATTTAGGCTCGATATTAGGGGGAAATTCTTTACTGTGAGGGGGTGAGACACCGGAACAGGTTGCCCAGAGAGGCTGTGGATGCCCCGGCCTCGGCAGTGTTGAAGACCTGAAGCAGCAGTGCAGTGGGAGGTGGCCCTGCCCGTGGCTGGGGAGCTTCAAGGTGCCGTCCAACCCGTAACATTCTGTGATTCTATCACTGAGCACTCTTCTCCTTACTCCTTTGTTCAGGAAATCTGTGCATTCGTCGTGTTTCAAACTGATTTTTAATTTTTTTTTTTTCACAGAAGGAAGGTCCAGTGTTTCCAGCTTCTTGGTGTTTCTTCCTATTGTCTTTGAATTTCACTGCTGTGTGTCTCCTTTCCAAAATTAGATGAAACAAAGCTGCTCAGGCTTATTGAGTTCAGTGCCTGTATGTAGGAGGCAGACGTTTGAAGGTGTTAATTTTTTTGGTTTTTGGTAAATCCTTCATATTTCATTTTTGCTATATGAACACTGCTGTATGTTAAGTATTGGAGGGAGTTCAGGGAGACTGGATTATGGATGACCTTCTGAACTCAAGTCCTGCAAATTCTTGCTGGCTGAACAGGCACTAAAGCTTGAAGAAGTGCATTTAAATCAATTACCCTATTTGTGTAACTAACGGAATGATCTGTAGGATAAGGACCAAGAGATTTGTTTAAAAGGATATAGCATCTGCAGTAAGGAGATGGAGACACAGAATCTTCCTGTGGAGCTCTTATTTTTTTTTTTTTCCAGTTTTAAACTGGAATACGAGTATAATGTTTCTTTCTCTGCTTTTAGCTGGAACACTTGATTATGGTTGCTTTGTAGCATGTGACAAAGCCTGGTACTGATTTCCCCTGCCACCTTCAAAGGGTGAAGTAACACCTGTGATGTTACAGTGTTACCTGTGGCTGACAGCAGTGGCTCAGCTTCTTGTGGGCCAGGCTCTCATCAGTATTTCCCATGCTTGCTGCTCTTGTTATATGAGTTCTCAGGATCAAAGGTACACAGTGATGGAAGTATCTCCTGCTGTGTGGAAGCTGAACACTAATCCATTGCCCAACTTGAAGCATTTTCCAGTTTCTATTGTATATCTTGAGGCTGTATATAGATCATGAGCTAGGCTTTATGAAGCCTGTGCATTAAAAGTGTGCATAGAAGTTGGGCAAAGGGGATTTCTGTTTTAGCCCTTGGAATGCAAACCTATGTGAAGTGGAATAAATTTACTTTGCAACAAGGAAGTAATAATCCTACGCACATTGATTTTTGGGGAGATGAATAGGAAAGATCAAACCCAGCTTTTTCTACTGCATGATTTGGGAAGTTAAGTTTGACTAGGGCAGTGAGGTGAATATGCTCAAAGTAAGTTAGCCTGGATCATGACTGCTACACCCTTAGCATCCTGATGAAGGAAAAGGAAGGATCATTTAGAGGATCCACTACACAAAAAATTGAGGGTGGCTGATATTGTTGAAAGCCTTAGCAACAGCTGATGAGTCTTGACTTCTGGGTTTCAAAAAACTGAGCTTGTCTAGTTGGGAAACAGTGTGCTCCTCAAAAGGAAGCTTCCAGGCAGAATCCCAGTGTCATCAATACCTGGATGCAGCTGTTTTTGTACGGGATTTACTTTATTTCAGGAAAAGTTAATAGGCCATATTTTTGATAACCTCTGAGTGCTCAGTGAAGTTACTGTAAGAATTAATTTCACTTAGAGTAGCTGTCATCCTGAAGAAGGCCTGCCAGCCAGCACCCTGTACTTCAACCCTTAAAATTAATACCATCTTGATCATGGGTTTTGAGTTATGCAGTAATCTATCAAAATTTGTGGAAATTATGGTTTTGAGTAAGAGGGGGTGATGCATATTTTACCAGAGGGCAGGTTTTAGCCACAGCTGTCACTTGTTGGTTTGTCCAGTTGCTTTGCAAGTATCTCTAAGAAACAAAGACACTTCAGTTTTGGGGCAGCTGTTTTATTTTCATGAGCTGTCTTATGCAAGTATTTATTAGCTACTTCTGCCGTTTCAGGTGTCACAGTTAGACTCAGTCTGTACTGTTCTCATTAAATTGTAAATCCTTAATGCAGAGGAAAGCTTCTTGTTCTTAATGGTAGAAAAAGTTCTGGTTTCTTCTCCTACAGTTGGTCAGGTCCCTGAAGCCCCAGGAGTAAAGGGGGTGTTGGAGGTAGCTATTGTAGCCCTAGGTACTGGTGATGCTGGAGGCTACAGAGGGTGAGTTTGCACTCTTAAAGACCAATATATAGGTGTGCTTAACTTTTTTAATTCATGCCCTCCTTAAGCCAGTTGGGAAAAGGTGGAGTCCTGCTGTTACAGTGCTATTGTCCTGCCTCCATCTCCAAGGAGAAGGAAGTGGGTGTGTTATAATGCCCATGACAACGTGTCACTGTCAGGGAAGTTCTGTGTTGGCAGGCTGTACAGCCACCTGCAGGGATGGTGGATCTAATGGTTACATTTTCCACCCCTGCAGGGTGATGCCTTGTTCTTGGGTTTCTAAACCAGGTGCCACTGTAGCTGCAGTGGTCTTTGTCTCTCTTGGGGCTGGGTGGTGAGCACAGTAAGCAGGAACGAGGTTCACAACCTGGTGGTGAGTTTGAGGTGTGTGAGCAGAACTGGCCAGCTTGTTTTGCTCAAATTCCTTTGTGTCAGGAAAAATCATGTCTGAAGCAACTTGCATGGGAAAGCAGTGGCTGGGAATTCAGGCACAGGCCAACAAGGAGCACCCTGTGGTGAAACTTAGCCCTCAAAACTTCTGGGCAGCCATGTGAGGCAGAGGTTTTGCTTGCTGAAACCCCCTGAAAGCCAATTTTTTCACCAGGGCAGTTCTGCAAGTATGTGACTGCATAGATTCCCTCAAGGGTGAGCAAGTGCTGCAACACAGGAGGCATTGTCTACTTGCAAATAGTGCTTTTAGCTGCTTCAAAGATCAGGTGAAACAGTAGTAATGTTAAAGAAACCTAATCCAGATGACTACTGTTGTTTGATAAATGATCTCCTGTGATCTCTCCCCTCATCAGAGACTTTAATATTTCAAAATAAAATTGACCTCTAATTAAAATCAACATATTTTCTTACTGTTTTCTGAGAGCATATAGGCTTGTTTTTGTATATTTTCTTCTAACATAAAAAATAGCTATTGCAATTCAATGGCATGATTTTATCCATGGTGAGATTGTTCCTATGGTGTCTACTGTTGGTCTGAGAAAAGCAGGATTTGTTTTGTTCACCTGGATACTATGTATTTATCATTCTTAACTTTCAAATTCAAGATTAAATCAGAGTATTTTCAGAATACTGCTGCAGTAGCTCCTATCAGCTTAGTCAAAAGCCAGTTAAAGTTAAATAGAAAATAGTTTTGAACACGAAACCTTAATCCTTTTTTCCTCCTATTTATTTTTTTCCCCAGTCCTACTCCTGGGACTCCCACTGGTTGAAAGGGACTTAACTTCATTGCCTTACATTTTACATTTGGAATGAGGTATTTTCATTACTTGTTCTGCAACTGATGTTCCTTAAAAGTCCTTCAGAAAGGTCTGGTTTTCTTGAAAGATAGCAGTAAAAAAAAAACAGTTTAAAGGAACATGTGAAAGGTCAATATACTAAAGAAACCATCTCAAATTCCAAGCCAACAAAGAATGAACCTGTAGAAATGTCCTGGCTTCAGCCTTCACGTGCTAATTTTGCCTTGGTAATTTAACAAATCTGCTTTCTCCTTGAAAGGCCTGTTCTGGACCAGTGGTTTTGGTCTTAAATCAAAGGCCTCCCCAAAAGTTCTTTGTAAGAAGCTTTTACTCTTTTTTTCCTTTTTCCTAGAAGAGTACCTGGTATCTGCACAGGAGTGGATTTTCATGGGACTCCTGCAAGAGTCACTTGTTTGATTTTACACTCACTGCAGCCTGGTGCTGATCCAGGGCAGAGTGGTTGATGCTCCTGGGAGTGGAAAGTCTCCTCAATGAATTGCAGACCTGAAACATTGCTGTAACTGAAAGCAGGGTTTATTGAGGTGGCAGAGGTGGATGGAGGGCCAAGACAGAAGCACAATTTTGAAGTGCTGCCTCTAAACCACCTTGGTAGTAGTGAAATTGTAACATTTGGGTTTATAGCAAGCGTGTCTGTTTATTAGACCCTCAGATAGGCAGCACATGGCAATTGTGGTGTTACAGGGCTTGTGAGCAGGGGTACAAGGGAAGCATTGGTACAGATAACACCTACTTTTTTGGCATAAGACACATTATTTTTCCAAGCACAAGTTGCTGCACTCGAAGGACAGCAGTTCTGCTGCATGATGAAGGGGTTCTGTTTGAAGTCAAGGGTTCATCTGTGTGCCATTCTTGCCCAGCAAAACACGTCTCACTTCCCACATTTCAACAAGATGTCCAGCAAACCTTGGTGGCAGCTGTTGAATAGATCTGTGTGCTTTAATTCTTGTTTTGTCCATTTTGTTTGTTCACCTTGAAATGTGAAATGCATGTTGGTACTTTACTGAAATGTTAATATTGTTAGCTGGTGCAATGTGGACTAAAATGAAATGACCAAACATCTGAGTCCAAGCTCTTTGCAAACTGAGATAGCTGTCACTGTGTGTGGAGCAGAAACTAACCTGTGTAGGTGCTTCTTTTAACCACAGCAGATACTGAATCCAGCTTTAATCTGGTACTGTTAGTGTTAAACTTAACACAATCTAACCTGTATTGTGTTTTTAATTTTCTAGAGTCTGTTACAAAGGAAGCTGACGATGAGGGTGATGAGGATGACGATGAGGAAGATGATGAAGATGATGATGATTCTGTAGTGAAAGAAGAAAACGGTGTATTGGTCTTGAATGATGCCAACTTTGACACCTTTACTGCAGACAAGGACACTGTGCTGCTGGAGTTCTATGCACCATGGTGGGTCCCCAGTGGTGGCTTCTTGGGTGCAGTATGAGAGGGCTTCTCTGACAGCACAGGCTCCTGAAAAGTGAACTTGGGTTGCTGTTTTAAAGATGACATGGGAGTAAATTGCCTGCAGGAGATGCACTGGACTCTGCTGTAACCCAGGGGAAGAGATAGTTCTGGTGGTGTAGAGGAACCCTTTTCCCTGCCCCTGTACCATGCAGTAGCTAACAGCCTGCTCCTTCTCTGCAGATGTGGGTCGTGCTGAGGGTTCCCCATGCCAAGGGAAGCACAGGCCTGGTTCTATTTTCCCTTTGTGCTGTCAAGGAACAGAAATGGTCCCAGTGAGCCCCAGAAAAGCCATGCAGTGTGGTCTTGCAGCCTGCTATTGTCCTTGTGCTGGACCACTGAGAACTTGTGCACTTGCTCATCTAGAGGGAGTAACAAAGTCTTCCCTAGTAGAGGAATTGCTAGAAAGTTTTCTTTTTCAGATTCACGTTTCTGTTCTTGCCAGAAGGGTGTGGTGTGATTAAGGACATAGCTTGTTTGTATTATCAGTTTAAGGAGAGCCTCATACACCTAATGATGGTAGTTCTGCTGGCATCCCAGGGTACACAGAACCTTAAGTCTGCTCTGGGGAACTGCAATGGACTTACCTGCATATAACCAAGGCAAAGGATTTAGGCCAGAATGTGTCTTCTTTTGCATTCTTATGGACAAAGCCAATAGAAGTGGTTAGTGGGGGAAAACAAAAGTAACAAGTAGTTTCAGTAGAATTGCAGGGTTAGCATTGCAGCCAGAACCTCTTTTCCTTTGTAGCTTAGTGATACAAAGATGGCTTATTGGTTGGTCCTTCTCTAGTCTTTGAACATAGAACTTGCTTGAGGTGGAGTTGCATTTTAAGTAGTGCCAGTCTTGTTACAGAGAATCCCCTCCCTGCTTGGCTGTAGGTACTAATGCTGCAGCTGTAGTTTCCCTGCATGAACACTAAACATGAAATTTAATTTATCAGAGCAGAAGACTAAACACCTCTCCTTTTTTTCCACTGCCCCTTCTGCCAGCTTAGGGGCTAAGGAGCACAGGCTATCTGCCACATGGTTCCTCTTTTTTCCCCCCTATATTTTCCTTTAGCTTGTCAAGCTGTATTTACCTTTTCTTATGCTGGTATCCTCTGTCATGCCTGCTTTTGCAGCAGGAGACTCTGTTCTTCCCAGAGAGTGCTGGTGTGGCCAGAGAGGGAGCAGATGCTGTGTTACCATGGTGGGTGTGAGATTTCATTAGGCCACCTTAACTACTGGTTCATTTTTCTCTTTAGTTCAATTTGGGGTGCTAGGGAGAGAAGATGAACCTCAATTAGGGAGAAGCTGAGGTTGAATTGAGACCATATTTGCAGGGGCAGGAATGAAGGAGGAGCATGATACAAGGTTTACAATTTTGTTGTAAAAGCAGTTGTTGAATTTTTTTACAATGGTTTCATAAAACATATGGAAATATGTCCCACATTGAATGAAAAATTTAAAAAGAAAAGCTTTGATTTGAACAAACAGTACATTAGCTATAGTTGCTCCCTATCTCTCCTTGATCTGAACATGTTGCAAGACAAACATTTCTCTGTTGATGATGTGAACATCTGTCAGAAGACATCCTGGAAATGCAGAGCAGCAGATAGCTCTGTGTGTCTGTTGTGCATTTATGTACCTACTTGTGTCTTCCTCTGACAGGTGTGGGCATTGCAAGCAGTTTGCTCCTGAGTATGAGAAGATAGCCAAAACTCTGAAGGAAAATGACCCTCCTATTCCTGTAGCCAAAATAGATGCTACTGCAGCCACCTCACTGTCAAGTCGTTTTGATGTCAGTGGCTACCCAACCATCAAAATCCTGAAAAAGGGCCAGCCTGTTGACTATGATGGGTCTCGGACAGAGGATGGTAAGCACCACTCCTTTGCAGTCTTTCTAAGAAAGCAAAGTAGTATATGATCTTGCTCCTTAATATGTGAGTATTTGGAGGACTTTGATCTCAAATTAGTTTGTCTTTAGCAGAAGAATATTATGAAGGCTGAGATTTTCCCTGTTTTCTCAACAGGCTGTGTGTAGAGGATAATTTTGCAGGGAGTGGGTGGTGTTACTGACAGAAGGTTTCTAGAACTATGTCTTGGCTAGAAGAAGAGGCAGTCTCATGTTTGCTGAAGGATCAGACAATAAACGTTTGATCTATATATTGACTGTATATAAAGCCACTTGTGTTTTGCTTAATTAATGTGCCCAGCTTCAGTCAGAGGGGAAAAACTACCTTTTCTGTCTATTTTGAGATGGAATTCAGTGCTGCAAAGTACAGGTCTGTGCTCTGCATGAGATGCTCTATGGGGTGAAGAGAAGACCTTCTTGGCAATACCAACAAGGAAATAAAGCATAAAGGAGCTTGATTAAGAAAGTGTTCTCATGTAAGCTTGATGTGTAAGCGTTGGTCCAAGACCATGCTTGCCACTCTGATTTCAAATTCTTGATACCATCTCTTACATTTGACATGCTACTGGTATGATAAAATGCATGCTTGCTAATTGGGTTATTGAACTGTATTTCAGCAATTGTGGCCAAAGTCAAGGAGGTTTCTGACCCCAACTGGACCCCTCCACCCGAAGCTACTCTGGTATTGACCCAGGATAATTTTGATGATGTTGTGAATGATGCTGACATAATCCTGGTGGAGTTCTATGCCCCATGGTAAGCAAGAAGGCAGTCACCTGTACTTGTCTAGCACAGCTGGCCCAAACACACCTGGTGAACCTGTCTTTTGTTGTTATGCCTCTTCACACCCTTTGCCTCGTGCAGGTGTCTGTAGCTCTGATGTGCCTGAGTTCTAATCTGCACTGAGGATCACATTGCAAATCGCTTGCAGACTAGACTGGATCTATGTCTCAGCAAGAAGTGGTGTCCAAAACTTCACTGAAGGTTCCCCATATGTACCAATTGGGGAACGCATTGAGATACTGAAAACCAAAGAGAATTGGTCCTTGTTTTAAAAATGGCCTCTAAAAATGAAGCTACTCATAGTAGTGTGAGGTCAGGCATAGAGGCCAGCTTCAGGTTGGAGAGACACAGCTTCCTAGCTGAAGGTTCAATGATCCCATTTCTACTCTGCATTCTGGAAGACTTAACTCTTCCACTTCAGAGGCTGGAGGTACCTAACAGGCTTAATGGCTTGTAAGACTCTGCTCTCCTTGCCTAGGTGTGGGCACTGCAAGAGGCTTGCTCCAGAGTATGAGAAGGCTGCCCAGGAGCTCAGCAAGCGCACCCCTCCCATCCCCCTGGCTAAAGTGGATGCCACTGCTGAAACTGAGCTTGCAAAGAAGTTTGATGTTACTGGCTACCCAACCCTCAAAATCTTCCGCAAGGGCAAACCTTACGACTACAGCGGTCCACGGGAAAAATATGGTACTGCAGCTTATGCTTTTCCTTTTGTTCTTTGATGTGTCTGTAGGACTTGTTAATGCCATAGCAGTGGTGGTTGGGGAAACCTGAAAAATTGTGCTCTCATACCAACATAAGTCAGCAATTAAAAGCTTGGACTGAGGTCTTGTTGGTTTGGTCTTTAACTTCTTGCAGGAAGGGTATCCATGGGAAATGTTGTAGATGGAATGTGTGAACCTTTCAGTGCAATAAATGTTCTAAGCAACTCTTTTGGGGTGGCTTTGTCTCACAGGTATTGTGGACTACATGATTGAACAGGCTGGTCCTCCATCCAAACAGATTCAGGCTACCAAGCAGGTACAAGAATTTCTGAGGGATGGGGATGATGTCATCATCATTGGTGTCTTTAGTGGAGAGAATGACAAAACCTATCAGCTCTATCAGGAAGCAGGTAAGGAATGTTTTAAAATATTAATGAAATAAATGTTTTGTTGAGATTCAGCCTAGGACTTTGTGCATGAAGAGATTGTTTATTTCTGCTCCTAGTTCAGTAGGGGAGGTTGGAGAGAAATAAGAGGAAGTAGTAGGAAGGGTCATCTTCTACTTGTACTCAAAAAATAAGCTCACACCAGATTTTGAGGCTGTAACTAAAGTATCAGCCAGTCACAGAATATACCTCGTTTTGGTGTTGTGTCCCTAAAGTCATGCAGACTAGAGAGGAGGGAAAATTCCTGCCTGAGGAACAAACCACAACTTCTTTGTTTAAAGTCTAGATATCTTTGCTGTCTGTTACTTCTTGTTTCATATCTGGCAGTTCCAGTCTGGGCTTTGCCAAACTCATTTGGGGTGGAAGGCCTTGGAAAAGGATCATCAACTTCTGGATCAGTTTAGCTAGACTATTCCTGGCAACCTGTCTGTCTGCTTCTGAGGTTGCTGTCACAGTTGGATTAGGAGCTGATTTGTTTGCTCCAGCATGGCAAAATACAGAACTGTTTCCCAGGCTGTCCCAAAACAAATAGTTTGGCTAGTTGACCTATTTGGGGGGGAAGCCAAGAGGTAGGAGATTGATAAAAGAAGAACTGTTTTGCTGTGTATGTTTTGGAAGCTGTTCAAGGGGTTTGAGTATGTAGAATAACTCATCAAGTAGATGGGTTGTTGAACAGCATTCAAATGGTGCCACTGGAATTTTATGTATGTTCACATGCTTCTCAGCCCTGGATGAGAGCTGTTGTCCAAGACTGTGTCACTTTGAAAATAGGAAGAGAGTTTTCTTGCAGTTATAGTTTCAAGACCTCAGTGGGAGGCTGTCAGTTCATTTCTAATGACTTTTCTTTCACCCTACCCTCAATTTTTCAGCGAATGGTTTGAGAGAAGATTATAAATTCCATCACACCTTCAGCAACGAGATTGCAAAGCTACTGAAAGTATCTCCAGGAAAGCTGGTTGTCATGCAGCCAGAAAAATTTCAGTCAAAGCACGAGCCCAAGATGCATGTCCTGAATCTCAAAGTGAGTAGCTGATCCAGAACTAAAAAGTTTGTGTGTGGATTGAAGATTCTCTTTTTCTGTGTTTACAATCAGCTGGCATCTTCCTGTTGGAAATACTCCCACTAGATATTTGAGGCAACCTGTTTGTCTGCTGAAACAGTATTGCTTTGTTTGAGAAAACTTTATTAATTTAGTCCAGATGTTTATGTTTTCAAATAGTAATTTGTTCTTATAATATTCAGTGCTCAAGGATTTGAAGAATGTGGCGACAGCCTTGTTTTTATAACATGCCCTTCCCTCCTTCTCATTCATTCATGCATCAGTGTTGCTTTTCAGTAGGGTGTAACAGAAATGCCGTTTAAATCTGTTTGTGTGACCTTTTTCCCTGCTTTCTTTAAGCAGGACTCTGCAGATGGATCAGAGATCAAGGAGCACGTGCTGAAGCACGCTTTGCCCTTGGTTGGTCATCGCAAGCCCTCCAACGATGCCAAGAGGTATGCTAAGCGTCCCCTGGTGGTTGTCTACTATTCTGTGGACTTCAGTTTCGACTACCGTGTTGGTAAGTTTGCTACCATTACCCTTCCTCCCCCCTGAGAGGAAGCAGGCAGTAAGCAACTAGAAATTACCAATCCCATGGTGCTCTGGTTTTTCAGCTACCCAGTACTGGAGAGGCAAAGTCCTGGAAGTGGCCAAAGACTTCCCTGAATACGTGTTTGCTGTTTCCGATGAGGAAGATTATTCTTCTGAAATAAAAGACCTGGGCCTGCTTGAGAGTGGAGAGGACGTCAATGTTGCCATTCTGGATGAAGGTGGCAAGAAGTATGCCATGGAGCCAGAAGAGTTTGACTCTGATGTACTCAGGCAGTTCGTGCTGGCATTCAAAAAAGGTACAGTTTATTAAAATAGGGTTCTCTAAGCTATTTTGTTTACCCTTGCAAGAGTTTTTTCCTGAGGCAATGGCTACAGTAAACTGAGCGTGTTTTGCAAGTCTAAATTGTTCCTGTGGCTTTAAAGTGTGAGCTGATCATTCATATTTGGGACTACTATAATAACTCACTGGTTAGTGCTTTGTGGGTGGACAGCCATGGCAAGGGGAAAAATGTTCTAGGGCATTGCAAAACAGACTGTTGCCCATGTTTCATGAGGTTATTGGGCTAAATGGTCACCAGCTACGTGGCCTGTGTTTCATGCAGAGCCAAGTCCATTTGCTGGTGCACTGAGTTTTCCCTGGCAGGAGGATGTACCTTCTGCCCTTTCTTAGGGGAGATTGTGAGGGCTGTCCTTATCACATTCTAACAGTGCTGTGTGTTTTTCTTCCTTCTAGGGAAACTGAAGCCAATTGTGAAGTCCCAGCCAGTGCCAAAAAATAACAAAGGGCCTGTGAAAGTGGTAGTGGGTAAAACTTTTGATGCCATAGTGATGGATCCAAAGAATGATGTTCTCATAGAGTTCTATGCCCCGTGGTGTGGACACTGCAAGAAACTAGAACCAGTGTATACTGAGCTAGGCAAAAAATACAAGAATGAGAAAAATCTAATTATAGCCAAGATGGATGCTACTGCCAACGATGTGACAAATGACCACTACAAAGTGGAGGGATTCCCCACCATCTACTTTGCTCCGAGAGACAAGAAGAACAATCCCATTAAATTTGAAGGCGGGGACAGAGATTTAGAGCATTTGAGCAAATTTATAGAGGAGCATGCAACAAAACTCTCCAGAACAAAAGAAGAGCTTTAGATAAGATGAGGGTGGTGGAGAAAAATTGTTTGTACAATGTAGTTAAAATCAAGTTACTGACAAAACTTGATGGGAGAAGAATTAAGCAGTTTGAGCAAAGAGATTCTTGAGCAGTAAAGCAATTGCAGTATCTTTTTTTTTTTTGTTTTGTTTTGTATGGCAGACGAGTTTTTTTCTGGACACTGAACTTAATACTCTAATATGAATGTCTTATGTTAGTTACAGTTTTGATCTTTGGAGAAAAATACATCCTTTATTTTTTGTGACTATCTTGGGCTTTATTCTTTGACTCCTATGGCTGTTTTTAAGTTAAAAGATTCTACCAAAAAGAGAGAAGCAGATCCCTCAGACAAATAGATTTCTCTTATTTGTTGTTATGGTTACTGGGGGGCGCAGTCTTTTCAGCTAATCTTTTTTTGTTATGTTTCTCTGTACCTATTCATGTGACTCTATCACTGTATTCATAGCTGAGGATAAGAATGGAGGTTTTCTAAAGGGCAGATGAATTATTTGGTCCTATTGAAATAAGACACAGGGACTTGCTACCTAGATGTGCTCTAGACCTGTCTGTTTTAGCTTTGTGCCTCTCTGTAGAGAGGGTGGGCAAGTTTTTCTAATTTACCTCTTTACTTGTCCATATTGACCCATTTATATCTTAGTGTTCCTAAGTATGTTTTGGAATAATTGGAGTATGGCAGAAAGAGAGCACCTAGTGGGTGGGAATGCTGGGATTCTGGTTTCAGATCTGTGTCACTGTCCTCTTTCCTTTTGCAGAGAAGAAATGTTGATAGTGGTTCTTCTTTGGGCAAGCAGACAGACCTTCTAATGGCCTTTATTCCTGTAGCAAGTACTGCAAGTACAAAGGATGATCACATCTGTGTTCCTCTTGGGAGTATATACATGTAAAAGTGGGTTTGTTACCTTGAATGGCCCAGTTTAGCTATGTCCATGAATTTATGGGCCATGTTGGGCTTGCAGTCTCACATACTCTGAAAGCACTGTCTGCCTCTTCTCAGAGCTGTGATGCTGCAGTGTGTGTGACTTGAGTGTCCCTGATGCAGTTTGGATTCACATTGCATTTTACAGGCAGTGCTTCTCCTAGCAGCACTGGTTTTTGTCTTGAAAAATACCACCAGTCTTCCTTCATTAACTGCTTGTTGCATTAGTTTTTAGCTCTTTTGAGGGTGTGCAAAATCTGAAACTACTACCCAGTCTTTTTTTTTGTTCATCCAGGGAGATGCAGTCTTCTGTGTAGCAAGGATAAACCCATGTCCAGGAGGTGGCTGTTAAGGTATAGTCCAAGGATCCCAAAGGGCCTGCAAGGGGGTACACAGTCCTCATCCTTTCCTAGTGCAGCTGACATCCCTACTGAAGGGATGTGCTTCCCTTCTGCCCTAGCAGGGGTCTGTCCCCCACTGTTAGCCACCCACACGGCAAAGCAAAACTATTCTTGCACAGAGCTATGTGGGAGTGCATGAAGGCTTTCTTTAATTAATGGTTTAGCCAAAGCTAGTGAACAAAGCTCACCAGCAGATTATGAATGAGGGGGACAGTATCAAAGCTCCTGGGAGCGCTGGGGTGTGCCTGAATGCTCTTCAGCTCCTGTTGTTTATCAGCAAAAGCAGGGACGTGCCAAGCAACTAAGTGTTAAAGCAGTGTCATTGTTCACCTCAGGCCCTGGCATTGTCCATCTCCTCTTGTCACATTAGAGGGCTTTTTTCTCTACTGTCCTTAAATGTACAGATGCCTGTTAAGCTTGGGCAGTATTCCACCTACAAGGCTCTTCTCAGGTAAAGTGCATTATCTTCCCATCTACTGCCATTTTTGTTTGCAGCTCTTCTGTAGAGCTTTCAAAATCTCTAATCTGTTCTGAATGTGTTGTGCAGGCAATAGGAGCAGGCTTAGCTGAGCACCAGAGGTGACCTTTTTCAGCTTTAGAAAGCCAAGTAAGAAGTACGTACAATATATACAAGGCAAGTAAGAAGTTCTGTCCTGTGTGTGAGTGATAACAACTCATTTCTTCAAAGAAGTAGGCACAGGCTTTTTAAATCATTTCTTAAAATAGTTCAGGTTCTATCCCTAAGCAAACACCTCACACAATGCTGCAGGAAACAAAATTGCTCCTGCTTGTTAGTTGCAGACTTAAAGGAATTTATTCCAAAACAGATGCTGTCTAACAGAAGGACATGGATAAATATGGAACATGTAGAAGGGGGGGGTGTTAAATCCCTTATTGGTGGTGAGGGACTACAGTCAGGTGAAGCACCATTCTCCTTGGGAGAGTAAGGGCTAATGTTGAGCATGAGAGTTTCTCACCTCTCTTCTTTCAGGTTCTAAATCACCAATATTGTCATTGCCAATGCTGTAAACCTCTTGCTCCCAGCAGGAGCTGACACCACTCTGGGTTGAAACCAACCTGTCCAGCTTCCATGCAGCCCTTGTGGCAGCAAAAGGCACAAGGCCTGGGGGAGTTTCCCAAGTGTGCTTGCTCAGTGTTCCTGCCACCTCTCTCTTCCTTGCCCTGAAGGGTCCAGAATAAGGTAAGCACCAACTGTAGCACAGCTGGTGCTCTTTGAGGAGTGAGTTTGTCTGTACTGTGTCTGGGATCTTGATGCTGCATGAAGTGCTAGTTCTTGTGGTACTGGAAGAGATTTGTTAACAGTAGGGTTAACAGGGTTTGCAATCAAGGTTATTACCTGGTTTCTACTGTAAGCTATTTTGTGCTTCAGAACTGTTAATTATGATGCTGCCTGGGTATGGCCCAAGATTTGGCTGGTAGCAAGCAAGCAAGGCACTGCAGAGCCAGGCACTACTCCACGAAGTTTTATCTGTCCTTCTGTGCATGAGCTTATGTGTTGGGGAAAGGGGCTTCTGGAAAGTAGAACATGAATAAATGATACAGGTTAAAGGTTCCTCAGAAGGTAGCATTAACTGTAGTGGTCAGACTGGTGTCCTTTCTTTTCTGGCAGGCAAGAGAAGCCACTGCAAACTGTTCATGCTCCAAAAGGCCTTTTGCTCACAGCCTGCATTGGTGGTGGACACTGGTCAGAGGGCTGAGTGGTGCAGTCTGTATGCTCAGCCCTTGGTGTGGGTAATGAGTAAGTCAAGCCCTGTGCAAACTGTGTAATCTGCTTAGTCAAACTGGTGTGGAGCCCTGTATTGGTTATGCAATTTGGCTTTGGTTTGCTGTGCTTCAGTTGCAAAACTCCCTTTGTCAGTGCAGATCTGGGATCTGTGAGCAAGCCTAGCCCAACTGAATGCTGGATCACCTTGGCTCAGCTGCCAGGTGTTTCTGAGACTTCAGCTGGTGTTGCTGCACAGCCTCAGGTGTCCCAGGAATCACTGCACCTCACTGCAGTGCATTTGTCAGGGGAGGGCTCTCAACTGCCCACCACAAAGGGCTCCCCTTCTTTTCCTCCATGAAGCCATGCAACCATGGGCAGGGGAAATGTTTTCCTGCCATGCATGACCTATCCTGATATCTGCCCAGAATCCCACTCACAAGACAGCTGGTTTTCTTTCAACATCCTTGGAGGCTGCTCTGCACTGAAGGCAGCTCCTTCAGACACGGCTCTGGGTGCTCTCAGGCCACAGGCTGATGTCACTAGAACATTAGTGCTGGGTTTTCTGTCATGAGCAGCTGATTTTGTGTGAAGCCACTGTCCTGTAATCTGTCTGAACAAGTTCTGTACCTACCATGAAAACTCAATGATCATGTCTTTGCAGAGGCTGGATGAGACTGCTTGTGTCTGAAAGGACACGACCACTCTCCAGTTTCATTTTTGCATCTGAAGAGGAAGGGATCTGCTCTGTGAACTACTGCAAATCTTTACATTAGAAAGGTGTGAATTTCAGTTTCAGACATGCTGTTCATGTCCCAAGCTGTGTGTGGCTTGATTAACAGAAAGGTAAAGGAGATAAAGCAATGTTTAATCCAATAATGCAAATAAAGCCCTTATCACAATCAGTAACCAAATCCTCTGATGGATTGCCATATGCTGGGGTTTTCAGCAGCCTCTTGTTTCTTCAAAGTGAAAGTTGACACTTGTCAGCCTGGTCTCCATTAATACCCTCCTACTTGTCTTTGTGTAAGTTATAGTGGTCTTCCTGAAATTCAGTACATTTTGCTATACAATAGGAGGGAATTGTTCTGCAATACAACCTGCTGGAACACTGCTCAGAATGATAAAAAGCAGAGTAAAAGGAAGTGCAGGAGAAGGTGGTCTCAGGGGAGGAAAAAAAGTAAATGTAACTCAAATTTCCCAAAAGTTGGAGAAATCAAGGCTAGAGGGGGCCACTTACTGAGCTAATCTGTTTGGTTACATATCAGCCCACACATTCGCAGCTGTTTGCTTTCCATATTCAGCCTAATAAATTGCATTTAACCTATGGACCTGTTCCAAACCAGAGTGTGCAACACAAACAAAGCTCCACAACTCTGCTGCTGCTGCACTGGCACTGATTTCTAAACCATAGAATGCATTCAGGAGATGGAACATGCCACTGCAAAATGGTACTGCTGCTCTGAGTAAGCAAGGCAGTTTTGCATTCCCTTGTGATGTGAAATATTTCATATGTAACTTTTGCTGATGCCTTTGGACAGTTTTTTTAATGTGTTTTAATGTGGCGGTTGACTCTTCTTTTGGGATTTTGAGTTGGTTTTGGTTTTGTATGGTCTCAAGATCATATGATGACTGAAGGATAGTAAGTAAAACTCCACTGGTTTAATTAAGGTGTAGCTTTTCCCAATCAGCAGATCTTCACAGAGAGCCTGGTGACAGGTGGGTTGAGCTTTGTTTAAGCTCCTTTCCCTGAGCCTGAAGGAGCAGTAATAGAGCACAGGACTACAGCAGCTGCAAATGGAGTGTTTACTGGTGTTCTAATGAGTCCATGGAAATGTAAGTGGCCTTACTATAATCTGCCTGCCTCTTTATTTTTCTGAGGGATCACCCTTAATGTTCCATTTGGACAAACCAGCCAATCTTTAAATAGAAAAATCCCATTTAAAATAAATTTTTAAAAAAAGTCAAAGTGAGCTTTGTTTTTTCATTCTTTCACTTCCATGATGCACCACAAATATTAATGATCTTGAAGCACACTGTTTCCCATAGCTGCACAGCAGTGGTTGTAAGGACGGTGCCTCCTCATACTAGAAAATGTCCAAAATAACAGGTAAAGATCAAAAAGTCTTTCTTTGATTACTGTGATGTGGTAACAGCTTGAGTGGAAGTGTTTGTTTGGAGTTATTTTCCTGATAATGCAGCTCGTTTTGCTGGGAATTGTGGGAATGGTCAAACTTCATCAGACATCCAGTGCTTAAACACTTCAGCTTGAAGATATCCTGTTAAACTGTGGATGTATAAGGAACAAGTCATGATTTTGGCTGTGATGCACTGCACTTTGAAAGTCCAAACCTAAGTCAATGATGGAAAACTTACTGCTTGGAAAGGAAAGAGGAAATCAGGACAATGTGTGAAGATCACTACACATATGTAAATGAATAACAGGCAGTACCATGCAATACAGCTAAATCACCTGTATTTGCCACTAGCAAATACAGATCAATAACCAGATGAGAGCAAAAAAACATGAGAAAGCATTTTGTCTGAGATATGCATCAGCTCAGACATGAAGTAAGTAGAACTGCATAAAGGTGTTCTAGTGGCAATTGTAAAGCTTCTGATACTGTTTGGATAGGGAAAAATTTAGCATTGCCACAAAACTGATTTGGTTTGAAACCTTCCTTTCTTTCATCTTATCACTAGCTGAACTCAGTAACCACTTTAGACCACACACTTTAGAGAGATAAAAGAATGAATGAACATTGCCTGATTCAACAGAGTCTAACAGCACTGTTTAGTTGCTTCAGACACTTTGACTTCAGAGAATCCATCAAATACATTCATAAGTATCCTGCTGGAGTCATTTTTTTGCCACAAGAAAGGAGTGGTTTTTATGTGGTTCTCTGCTGTCTATGACATTTCCTTTATCCTAGGTCAACCTTTCTTTCTTGTGTTAAATTGACTCCAGTGTTGCTGTTTCAGAATAAGCAAGGTACATCCAGCATTATGGAGGCAACAAAGTTTTCCTCATCCCAAGCCATGATTTATTAAATCCAGTAAAAGATACAGTACCAAAAAATTAGGTGCCCGACACGCGCACTGGAATGTAAAGCCTGAATTTGGTATCTGGGATGTATCTACAGGGGGAAAAATCTGTCTAGAGGGGCAGAATCAGACAAGATCCAAAACAGAGAGGGTGGGTAAGGCACAATGGAGCTCCAGTCATCAGAAAATGGCCTGAAATCCACTTCTCTTTCAGACTAGGACAGATTTCTTAGGGTCACAGAAATGTGCTTGTAGTCTGTTGTGATCTTCAGCATAAAACTCCCTCTGGAAAGCAAGTGCCTGAGGTGGTCCATCAAAGCATTTATCTTTGAGCAGGAGCTGTGACCCTCCATGTTTTTATAACAGGGGTTAGACCTTCTGCTCAAGGCCAAGGAGACACCTCTCTCTTCCTAAAAGTGCTCAGATGTGCATCTTTTCAGATAATGCTTTAGCTCTCTACCCCTCAGAGACAGCTAGGCTGTCCCTTCTGCCTCATCTGTTCTGCTGCATCTATCTGACAAGGTACCTGACTCTCAAAAATGAGGTTCCTATACTGCTCCTCAAAAATACTTAGCAGCACAATTAAAAGTGTTAAGTGGTATGTATTTATAAATGCATTTGTATTCATTAAAAAGCAGGAGTAAGTTTTCAAGAACAAATTACCTACTTCAGATATTTCCATCTTCCTCACAAAATCCTTTGGGGGTTTTTTGGTTTGTTTGTTGTTTTGTTTTTTTTTGGTTTTGTTTTGTTTGATGTTTTTTTTTTCCTGAGAAAGGACAGTTCTCTTCCAATTACTTCAAAATTAAAAAAAAAAAAAGCCACCAAAAAACATAAAAACAACAAAACAAAAATCCCCCCCCTCCCACATTACACTACATCTGTAGTGCTTTGTGCTCTCTAGCCTTTCTCCAACCCCCTTAGCTTAGAAATGCCCTGAATTCTTCAGTCTTTGGCTCTTCTGAGGTGCCTGTCTTAGCTGAGCCCAAGTTTTGGATCATCATCAACTTTCTCTCCCCACAGAAACCCCAGAGCTTCTCCTAACAAACCTGATGCTCTTGAGCTGCCCCTGGAGCTCTAAAGCCCCCCACTTTTTGGGTGTGTTAAGCTTACTGGGCCCTTCCTGCCAGCTGAGCCTGCTTTGGCACCAGCACCACCCTCTGGATGTGCCTTTCTCACCTTCCCCACTCGGCAGCCCTGGGCTAAGGGGTGCAGGGGCCAGTGGGCACCTTGGGTCCTGTACTCTGCTAAAAGCCGGGCAGGGAGTGCAAGAAATGCCCGGGGCCTCGGTGGCTGAGCACTGCCCATCCTCTCTGTCCCCTGTTGCCCTGACTTTGCAGTTCTGGATGTTGTTATTCTTTTGTAGTTAGTTTCTTATACTTTTCTATGTAAACATGGCCATGTTACTGTAACTGTATCTTGTCATTTACATTCCTTTCTCCTGGACACAGAACTTTGATTGACATTTCCTTTGTTGAGGGAGGAAGAACTCATTTCCTCCAATGAATAATGATTTCTAAATGTATATAAAATAAAGAAGGCGGGTCTTGCTCGCACCTTCCTTGTCTTTCCTCCTTACTGGTAGCAGGTGTCTCTGTCTCTTCTTTTGTGTGGTTACTACGACAGTCCCCCTGAGAGGCAGGGGCAGCGCTGGCCCCGGTGAGCTCCATCCACCCAACCATCCACCCACCCATCCACCATCCATCCTTATGGATCCATCGCAGGCTGGGCCAGCTGAACCACCACGAATTTGGCTGGAAGCGTTGATGCTGGGATAACAGGCACAGAAATTCTTATACATTTAAGAATTGTTCGCTTGGGTTTTTGTGTGTGTGTGTGTGTGTGTGTGCTTTCCCTTCGCACTAAACTGAGGCTGGTGGCAGTGAGGAGCAGATGCTGCGGGGGGTCTGCTCGGGCTGCAAAAGACTAGTCAAGTGCAGTAGTGGGAAGGGGGGAAAGAGAGAACGAGGAGATCAATCTGTAACTGACTGTGAACAATCAATTGAGATACCCCACTACCTTCGGACCAGCCGAAGCTTTGCTCCTACCGCAGAGATATTTATACCTCCCACAAAAAGATATCTTCGTGGTTATGGCTACTAATGAAACAGCATCCCTGGTTTTCCGCTGGCAAGACATTCGGCTGTGTAATCCAGACATTAAATGTGATTAAAGCCGAGGTTGCAAAGCCACGACTGTAAATTAAAGAAAATCCATCCTTCCCCTCAGCGAGGCCCCGCCGCACTCTGGGAAAGCGCCATGGAAATGAGCAGTCCCGCCCCTCTCCCAGCGCCGCCTCCC
Source organism: Climacteris rufus (assembly GCA_013398175.1). Taxonomy (NCBI): domain Eukaryota; kingdom Metazoa; phylum Chordata; class Aves; order Passeriformes; family Climacteridae; genus Climacteris; species Climacteris rufus. The sequence goes on from VZRZ01002578.1 coordinate 34,024, forward strand.
GCAGCCTTCTCGGGGAATGGCGCGGCTCCGCACAGTTTTTCCGCCAGCCTCCCAAGAGCTGGCTTTTTTTCCCTTCTTGTCTCTTTACGGTGCTTTCCGAAGAGAATGAAGCTTCTGGAGTACACACAAAATCACCTCTCGTTTGCAGCTCCTTCCTGTGGCTTGCTTTAACGGCGTTAAAGCAGAAATAATTCCATTTGTGACAGCTAAGGGAAAAGAGGTGTGCGAGCGGAAGGAAGGAGTTCCCGCGGGAGGGGAGCTGCACAGTTTCCTCAGAGCTGAGGTGTTTCAAGGCATGGCCTGGGTGCACGCTTCGACGATTCATCCTGTTCTTTGTGCTTCTGCCCAATGCTGAGAAGTTGTGTCAGCTGGCTGAGACACTGGAGCAGCACTGGAGGTGGCCCAGGGTGAGCAGTGGCAGCACAGGTTTGGGATAACTTAGGAGACAGGAGCACCCCCACCTGCCAGAAGCAAGCTCGGCTACAGAAAGGAACTTCACGTCTGAGAGTTTCCCTCCAGGGTATTTTTCAGCTTCTTCTGCATGTAATGAATGCAGATGTCAATAAGCACTGATTCATCTGCTTTATTTTCCTCTGGGCTTCTGTCTCCTTTCTCAAGAAGGCTGCTTTTGCCTTTCTCTTTTGCCTAGTGGAACCCTGAGCAAGGCATAGCTGCATTCTCTCCTTATGTAATAAGCAGAAGGAGCTGGTAGTTAATCTCTCTAAATGCTAATTTTTTCCTTCCCCAGAGGCTTGTCATTATAGAGGGAAGTTAGGTTTTCCTGGATTTTGAGGGCTTCTTGGATTCTCTAAAGGCCTCTGGGTACTTGTCTCCATTGGCTGTTAGGTCTGGTGTAATTCTTCATTGGAAGTGTTTCCATAGTTGACTTTGAGGAATGTTTCACAGTTCAGTCTCTCTTCAAAGTTGAAAGATTCTTGAAAGATTTTTGAAAGTTTCCTTGGATAGATGCTGAGGAATATCTGTCCTGGTTAAAGAGTTAGGAGGAGAACATGGAGTTTTATCCCCATAGCCCTACTCTGCTGAGTGTATAGTGAAATCTAAAATGCCCAAGCTGCATGTGATTTTAATGCTCACCGGAGAAAAGACACAAGCATTTGGTTCTTCAGTTTCCAATACATATGGAGGAGAAAATTATCTGTCTCTCACCCATTGCTATGTTTCCATAATGTCTCCTCCTTAACCCTTCCCAGAGACATGGCAAAAGGTGATTTTTTTCCTTATGTGGCCTTGCAAACTGCCACTATAATTGCTACAGCATGACCCACGGAGAGGAGCCCCAAGCACAGTGGTGAAGCAGATTGTGAAAAAACCTGGTGGTTCCCTTGAAAATGGAGCAATCTGTGATTATGAAACCTGAGACAGGTAAAGCTGACTGTAACAGGAAAGGAAACTCATCACTGTCATAAAGCCAGCTTTCAGAATAGCTCTCTGTCACATAAAGAAATCAGTGAGATGATCTCTCTCAGCAGCAGTAAAACCTGAAACACAGAATGTGGTAAAGCAGAGAGAAATTCTCCAAGGGCTGCATTTGCTGTATTTTGTATGGAAACCTATGATAAATATTCCCTGCATTTTTCCTCGAATTTTCATTTTTTGTAATGTTGAAGATACACATCTGTAAAGAAAAGAAGTAGTGAAAGGGTGGGGATTAGCAAAGGATAGGTGCTTAAACACTTGGGTAGATTGCTGGTTTGTTTTTTTCTTTTTTTTTTTTTTTTTTTTTTTTTTTTTTTTTTGTTTTGGGGGTTTTTTTTTTTTTTTTTTTTTTTTTAGCAAGAAGAGCAGCATTATTAGTTATCCAAAACTTAAAACCTTCATATCTGATCTTTACCTTGCATTTTCAGAGCACAGGCGATTATCAAATACAGTCACAGATGATCACTGAGATATTAAGCTTCTGAACTTTGGTATCAATTTGTTCTTTCTTCTTTTCTTCTATCAAAGTTTTATTATATGTCATTACTACAAGATGAGTAAATTCTGGTCTGTTTGATTTAGTCTGGGTTTCCTTTTTACTTTTTCATCAGAAGGTTGTGGACTCAGATCTTGACCTGACCAGCTTTCTCTTTTGGAACCAATTCCAGGAACACAAATACGATCTGACTTGTTGCCTAGTCCTCCTGCTTAGAGTGAGAACTCTAGAACAGCAGAAGGTTTTGAAAATTATTTGGAGGTCATGGTGCTATTCATTGTGACTATAGAGTTTTTCATTAAAAAAGAATTGTTTGCAAAATGTTTTATTTTATCCATAACGTTCAGCTTCCCTGAAACTTGAGGGTTTTTTTCAAGGGGATATTATACTGTACTGTAGCTGTTCTATTCCAGCTAGCATGTACTATAGGTTTCCATTTCATTTTGGTTTTATGCTTGCTGATAATTAGGTCCAGGCCTTTGGTAAGTGCCTTGTTAACATCAATTATTGTTAGCTATTATTGACATTGAAAAAGCACCCACATTTCTCAAGCAAACCAGCTCCCCCTCTGACAGACAAAAGTACCAACAGCAGGCAAAAGACATTTCCCTGCAAGCTCCTTAAGGCACAGAATTAATGCATTCTCATTTTCACCAGCGATGGTCCTTGGAGTATTCACAGGGCGAGGACAGTGACAGGGAATGGCACACACTTAGTGCAGCACATTCTGAGAGTGTATCTCCTTTAGACGTGGAACCTGCCATTGTTATAAATCGGTGGGGAATAACTTCTTAAATTATAGATCTGTGTTTTCAAGACAACAGAGAAAATTATTTCATGCCACACTGTTAACAGCACTTCCTTCTGAGGCTGAGTGAGATGTGGTTTTCCCCTACTCAGGGTGTCAGTCCTAAGAGAGATACCCTGTACCACTGTGAAAATGTTTTGTGTTTTCTGGGATGGAAAAAAACTGTGAAGCATCTCAAATCACACTACATGTCTTTTTTTCTTTTTTTTTTTTTTTCTTGAATAGTTTCCATACAATTTAGAGGTTGGGAAGACTCTCTCCCCCTTGGGAATTAATTAAAATGACTTTATTTAATCTCTCTGGACTAGAAGTATTTGTATATTCAGTCTGCTAACATCTCTCCCTAGGGAAACGCTTGCTGAAGAAATAGTTAAGTTTTTCAGCAGAGGTAATAACGTTGCATATTTGCAATTATTATTTCTTACACTAAGCATCTAAGTTAGTACTTCCAGAATTCAGTTTAAACAACAAAACAAACTTTTAGTGAAAGGATAACTTTGCCTAGAGAGAAGGTACTTTCTCTAACTGTACTTTGAGCTGTGTTCTCTTCAAAATGTTTGTTTTGCTTTAATGAGAGGATTTTGTAATCTGTTAGCCTTACGGTATCTTTGTAAAACTCAGCTAAAAGAAATGGAGTAAATTTCACAATAAAATTGGTCGTGTTACAAGGGAGATTAGTTTCATGTATTTTTGCTTATCACATTTGACCCTTGCAGGTTTATGGTGTAGATGTGACCAAAATGAGTCTGTTTGGTGTCTAAAGACTGATGTGGGAGCTGGGAAGGCAACAGTTTTCCTTTTGCTGCTTATTTGGGAGACAATCCTCTTGCCTCCTGCATGGGTGTAGACAACCTTTTGACAGAAACATTGCACTGTTTCTGTGACAGTCTGTCCTGCAGAAGGTACTGTGCCAGGTGGGGCAGATGCCACACCTGTGTGTGTGTGGAGGGACAGGGATGCATGGAAAGCATCAGCTGTAAGTCTGAGGAGCCCCATCACCCCACACAAGAGCTTCCCCCAGTGAGTTACTATCCCAGCAGGCAGAGTGGGCTCTCCTGCAGTGTGGTGCCCCTCCCTGGTGCTGCAGGAGGGAGGATATTTCCTTTTCTCCAGAGGGAAGGAGCTCTCTAGCATGTGCTTCTGAGGCTGGAACTAATGGCTGATGACTGCCCTTTGTCTTCCCAGTGAAGATCTCATTGGTCTCAATTAAGTTACTTTAACCTTTCTTGCTTGGTCTGCTGAACACGGTCAGCCTGAGATGTAGAAAAACAGTGGCTCCATAAATAAGCTGCTGTGATCATAAAAAGAACTATAAGCCTAGGAGAAGTGATTAAAAATTCCTAATGAAAATTCCACTTGGGTGATCAAACTAAGAGCACATGACTGCTGTCACTGTCACTGACCTTTCTATCACATTCATTTTTGTGAGACTCAGCTGTTGCAGTTTATATCACAGTAATAAAAAGCTCACCAGAATTTGCTTTACAGTGTTCTAGTAAATAATATTCGATTAATTGATACTCTGAATGGTTAATAAAACCAGCCTATAAAATTACATTTGACACCTAGCACCCGGATACAAATTTTGCAGGTTCAAAATAGCATGAAAAGAAGGCATAAGCAGGGAGGGGGTATGATGGCAAAAAATACCCCATGTCAAAAAAGATTTGAATGCTTCCTGCCGCTCTCAGAGGGGGCCCTCAGCTCCCAGCTGCCCACACGTGGGCCTGGACACTGGGGCATGGCTGCCAGCAGGGCCAGCTAAAGCAGCAGGGCCTGGTGTGAGGGCAAGGAGGGGCTTTCCTGAGGTTTTGCAACCCCTCTTCCCCAAAAAGGTGCTATGCTGAGTTTGGAACCAGCTTCAGAATTTGTGCCAGCTTGGCAAAATGCCTTCCAGGAGAGCTGTTACGCCAAGGTGGTGTCTCAACACGGAGCGAACAGGCAGGCTCTCTGCTGGGATCCCAGTGGGAATGTGTGGCTCTGCAGAGGTATCCCCCACATGTTAACCCTGAGACACGAACCTGGCTCCCAGCTGTATCCCTGTGCAGATCCCCTGGGATCCCTGACATGAACCTGGCTCCCAGCTGTATCCCTGNAGCAGCAGGGCCTGGTGTGAGGGCAAGGAGGGGCTTTCCTGAGGTTTTGCAACCCCTCTTCCCCAAAAAGGTGCTATGCTGAGTTTGGAACCAGCTTCAGAATTTGTGCCAGCTTGGCAAAATGCCTTCCAGGAGAGCTGTTACGCCAAGGTGGTGTCTCAACACGGAGCGAACAGGCAGGCTCTCTGCTGGGATCCCAGTGGGAATGTGTGGCTCTGCAGAGGTATCCCCCACATGTTAACCCTGAGACACGAACCTGGCTCCCAGCTGTATCCCTGTGCAGATCCCCTGGGATCCCTGACATGAACCTGGCTCCCAGCTGTATCCCTGCTGTGCACATCCCCTGGGATCCCTGACATGAACCTGGCTCCCAGCTGTATCCCTGCTGTGCACATCCCCTGGGATCCCTGAGCAGGGGTAGGAGGGCTCGCCCTGTGATGGAGACAGAGCTGAGCGTTTGCAACCACCACACCCACTGCTGGGCCAGGGAACAGAGTGCAATTATTACCACGGTGATTAACAGTGGTAAGTTAAATATTAATATGTGGCAAAGGAGTGTTACTGGAATGTTATCTTTAGCCCTCATTAAGAAAAAGCTTCCACACCCGTGGAGAGGGGATGTGGTAACATAGCTGTAAGGGGGAAATTTGGTAGTGATAAAGAAAATCCTGAAGGTGAGGAAAACAAAAATAAAAATGTATATAGTATTTAAATCTATGGTGGCATGCAGGTTTCTGCTGGCATATTAATGCCATTTGAGTTCATGGAGAGGTACATGGCTCTGGATTTCCAGAGCTGTGCCTGCAGGTCTCTTGGTGCAGTAGCAGTGTGTGAGCACAAGAGAGCTGTCACTGCCTTGGCGTGTTCAGCCAGTGGACAGGCTGGAGGCAGGCTGTGGAGGTGGGGATAGGAGTACAGAATACAACTTTGCATCTGCAGCTCAGTCCACAGAAGGAGCCTTTTGTTCATAGGCTATGTGTTTGTGGGGCTGTAAGGCATTTGTAAGGTAGCTGTAGCTGGAAGAAAGGCAGTGGGGGAAAAAAAAGAAAACAAACAAAGAAGAATGTAAAAGAAAGGTAACCAGGAACAATAGCATTTTAGCCAGAAGGATTTAATAATTAAACAATAAATGCAGTTTTCAAATCAATGATAAATGCTGATTAAAGAACCTACAGCAAAAAGAATCGGTGGTGGCTGAGGATATATTCCTCTCAGCAGTTAACATCTCACAGCTGCCTTTAAAAATCCCCTGCACATTTCCCCCAGTCTAGAAAGAGGGAGCTAAGATGGCTCAAGGCAACCAGCTTTGAGCCACTACCTGTGGGAGTGATCATTAAAGAAATATTTCAGGCTCATGACAACCAAAAATTAAATGCCTTTCTGTACAAAACAAGCACCTCCACCTTCTTCAGTTGCTGCATTCTCTGGTAATCAAACGGCACGTTGGCCTGAAGCGGCTAGAGCAGAAATTCCTGCTTTACAGGTGAAAGGTTTAGGCGGTCATCGTTTGTTTTTGCTATTTATCCTTCTATTTCGTTCATCTGTGAAAAGCATGCTGTGCATTAGAAATGAAAACCATATCATTAAAGCAGAATCTCAGGTAAGTGACTCCTTTTTCCTCCTCGGCCCCCGACAGCGAGTAACACTTTCACCTGCTGTTGCACAAATGCCTTTGGAGCACAGTGCCTGTGTTGTTAACAATGGCAAAAATCAAGTAAGTAGCAGGCACTGGCTCTTCCATGAGGGGTTAAGATTAAAATATATGTTCTCGACTCAGTCCTCCTTTATTCCAGGGAATCAGAGGCTAACAATAAAGCGTCAGCTTGCAAATTAAAGGGAATATTTTAAAAACGTGGAACTTCAGCGACAAAAGACTAGTCAAGTGCAGCAGTGGGTGTGGAGAAAGAACAAAGAAATCTGTAACTGACTGTGATCAATTATAAATACCACTGCCATCGGACCAGCCGAAACCACAGCCGGCAGCGTGCCTATTTACAGCTGGGAGAAGGGCGCGCTCTCCTTGTTATGATACCATTGCTGATGGACTGATCTCACAAAATCAAAGGACCGTGGGGTTTTCTCTGCAATGTGATGCCCCCGAATCTGCCGTAAATTCCCCCAGGAGCGGGATTTGGTGAGGGCTTTTCCATGGCAGCGTGCCCGCCGCTGCATGCTGGGAAGCGCTATGCAGATGAGGCGCGGGCTGCTGAGGGGGAGCCGGGCTGCTCCATCGCCCCCAGCTCCGGTACGGGAGAAAGAGCTGCGAGGTATTCGTGATCAAATGTGCAGAGTTTACTGCGTGAGCGGAGACGAACAAGCAGCGCCACAAATATACCTGTACTAATATACGCTTTCAGTTGCGTCTGCTGTAGTTTATAGCAAGCAAGCAAAAGGAAAAACACATTTTCCTGTTGCACAGGGGCTGCTGAAGCCTCAGCTCCCCTGCTCCACAGCCGGTGAGGAGAGGGAGAGGCATGGGTAAAAAAAGTCACCGTGGGTTTGTTTTGTTTTCTATGTTTGTGGGTTTGTTTTTTGTTTTTTTTTTCTTTTCTGCCATTATTAGAGCTTGAATTCATCAGTGAAAGAGCAAATCCAAAAGGCAGAGTTCCGGTGAAATGCTCTGCTTGCAAATGAAATCAGTTTGTGGAGAGTTTTCCTCCTTGTCCCAGGCATTCCCACATTTACCTCCCCCTCAGCAACTACTTCTGCAGCAAAGCCCCACGCCCTGGGAGAAAGTGGGGTCAGTTCTGTAAACCAAAAGCTCCTTGCAGTGTGTGGAAGGTGCTGGTTAGTGCAGACCAGCTCAGCCACACAGTTTAAAGTCCAGCACAACTGAGGGGGCAACGCACCACAGCACTGGGTGTAGAGGTTTAGACTGGGATAGGGTGGATTCTTCCTAGCAGCTGGTACAGGCTGTGTTTTGGAGTTAATATGAGAATAATACTGATAGCACACTGATGGTTTAGTGGCTGCTGAGCAATGCTTACTCTAAGCCAAGGACTTTTGAATTTCCCATGCTGTCCCAGGGAGCAGGTGCACAAGAAGCCGGGAGGGAGCATGGCCAGGACAACTGACCCAAAGTGGCCAAAGGGACATTCCACAGCACAGAATGTCATGCCCAGTGTAGAAACTGGGGGGAGTTGTCTGGGAGCCACTGGTTGCTGCTGGTGAACAGCCTGGGCATCAGTCAGTGTGGGGTGAGCAATTATGTTGTGCATCACTTCTTTCTCTTGCTTCCCCCCCCCCCCCTTTCTTTTT
>VZRZ01002578.1:42145-73656 GCA_013398175.1 Climacteris rufus
TTATTAACCTTATTTCAATTATGAAGTGGTTTTTATGTTAATCAATGTGTTTTGTTTTCCCCATTCTCCCCATCCCAGCAGAAGAGAAGGCTGGGGGATAAGTAAGCAGTTGTGTGGTACATAGTTGGCATCTGGGGTTAAACCATGGCGGCTTCTACCTTCCAAAATCAGCATCTCTCTCACTGCTGTTTCCTTGTGCTGCAGTTCTTTTCACCTAACCCTTTCTGGTCACCTACCAAAGGAGACATTTTGAACAGCTCTACAGCTTCTTCTGCTGGCCCAAGTCTGAGCTCCTGCAGTCACACCTTTTGTGCCTGATGTCCCAGCTGCAGTCTGTGCTAGTTTGGAAACCAACCAGTGGAGGAATTCACGCCAGAGAAATATATTGTGAGAGATTCCAAGTCAGAACAACAATTTAATAGGAGAAATTAAAATAAAAGCAGTAATACAGAAACACCAGACTGAACTGATAAGTTCAGAATACAACCTGACACCCTGTTGGTTAGGGTGCTGATAGCAGTCCAGTTAAAAGGTGTCTGCAGTCCCGTTGGAGTGATGATCCCAAAGAAAAATCTGGTCTGTCTTTGGAGACTCAGTGGTGCTTGGGGAGTTCCTTTCCTCTGGAAAACCCGTGCAAGTCAGTATCTTGTGTTGTTTTCTCCACTCCTTTTACGGGGGTAGGATGTTCAGTTCCTCCCTTTTTGGGGTGGGGCATATCACAATGGGGTGATGTCATTTCTGAATCATTCAGAAATGTGGTCTCGATTGGCCCGCGACGGAGATGGTGATAGAACCCATCCCTTTGGTTACATCTTCATGTAACCCAAGACACAGTCCCAGCGTCTGGCTTGTATCAACCCAGTGCAAAGCGATACAGTGGCAAATAGAAGTTCAAGTGTTGCCTTTTCAGCCCAATGAGTGCACAGTGGCAGTGGGGAAAAAAGTAATTGCCCTGGAAAATCTTCATGAGCCTGATTTTAGGCTGTCTTCAAATTGCTGCGTGGTCAGTAGCTCACTGTCTCATGTCAGGAGTAGGTTAAATAATCCTAAAGAGACTAAACATCACTCCTAGTGGTTTCAGAGAGACTGGTTTAAAATATTCCAGAGACTCGATTCAGCTTGATGTCTGTAATCTATCTAATCTATCAGGCTTCTTTGGGCTGTAAAAAGTGAAAATACAATCCTTACTTGCTCTCGAACCAGAACTGAAAATGGAATTATTTTTAAAAAGTTGGAATAATGTCTGATTTTCAGAATCTGGGCTATTTGGTATCTGTTTTTATAGCAGTAGGCTGGGACCATAAGAAAAGGGTTTAGGTTTGTTTTTTGTCTTTTTGGGGTTTTTTTCTTGTTTGTTTGTTTGTTGTACAAGAACAGTGATGTCCTGGTGGCACCACGATTATGGACTGATTTCTTCAGAACAGAACTGTGCTTTCATTCCAGTATCCAGAATGCCAGAATTTTTACGTTCTGAAACCAGAAAATCTGGGCTGTAATGAGTCAAAATTGCAACCAAACTGTTTTTTCTGAAGGCACAGCAGTCTGTGGTCCTTGAGAGCCAGCAGGCTCAACTTGGGACTGAGAAAGCTTAGTATGAAACAAGTAGGGGCACCAAGGCAGTGTCTCTTTCATGGGGAAAGTAGCTTCAAGCCAGCAACAACACCCAGATCTCTTGTCATTGGTCTTCCTCCTCAAACTGAGGACATTATTAACTTTCCTGATTTGTCAGGAAATCAAAAGTGGTGGTGGCTTGGTTTTTTGTGGTTGTTTTTCTGTTTGTTTGGTTTTTGGTTGGTTGGTGGGTTTTTTAACCCTGCAGGGTTCTTGTTGGCTACATAGACCTACATAGACCCATAAAGTGAGACAGGGAAAAAAAGGCATGTCATTGTACAGAATCAGTTAAAATGCAATGCAAGGAAAGCACACACAGTTTGGAATTATCCCTCTGAGATTATTTGCTACCTCTTGCTGTTGTCAAATACGTTGGTAATTCTGTGAATATGTTTGGTTAGGGATTTGTTTATGCAACACAGCCTTGTTTGCACATGTTTTACATCAGTGATATTGTATCCAGGCTTTTTCAAACAAGTTCCTAATCTGACAACATCTTTTTGGACTTTAACACAGTTGGAATGCATTTCACTTGCTACTACTGCAAAATCTGTGGGGTTTTTTCCTGGAATTTATTTTCTTCAACAAGTTGCAAAATTGGGCTACTCTCAGCTGTCTCCCAAAGCTTTTCTGCCATTGTTACAGCAGGATTCAGCAAGTGAATATGCATTGGAAGTAACCTCTTTTCCACCTTAGAAGGGATTGTGCATTTTCCTTGAGTTTTCATACCCCTATTCTCATGTGTATTGTTTTACGACAGGGCCTTACTTGCCTTCACAGATATCTTTTTTGCTTATTGCAGAGATTTTCAAGGGATGAATTCCTTGAATCTAATAATCCCTTATCCTGGCAAAACCCCAAAATATTTGTAAACCCTGGCAGACGCTGAGAACCTTGAACTAGCCCACAGGAAGAGATCCAGGCTGTTCTGAGGGCTTCATCTTTGCTCCTGTTCCAGCCACGTCTCCCCAGCCTCAAATCTGGTATTATTTTAGCACACTGATTAAGATACCCTGCAGCATGAACTGGACTTCAGGGCTGAAGCTGGGAATATGTGTCATCTTCTATACCACCTTTTTGAATGTACATTTAATAATACAGGCTGGAGCCTTGCTACTTCTTCCAGAAAACCCCATCTAGAGGGGAGACCCACTTTGAATATAATGACAGGGTTTTTTTAAAAAGAGCTCAAGAGGATTTCTTTATGTATCCTGTGTTAATTTACTTGTTGTGAACCACTGCTCTTCTGACTAGCCCTGTTTAATGCTGAATTATTCTCACTTGTGACCCAGTCTCTCTGTGTTTAGCTGTGTCTTTAGAGACTTAACTTACAGTCAAATTATTTAACATGTTAAGTCAGAGGGTTAATATTGCTACAGAAACCTTTATGAATACTTAGGTAAGGTTATTTTAAATTAATTTTTACAGACTGAAAAAAGGGTGACAAAGATCCCACAGTATGCTTCACATGTAGTGTGCTACACAGCAGTTAAATATCTAATGTTAGTGATAGGGTGTAGGCATTCATTGACACTTCAGCACACAATGTAAACAACATTCCTAGGAGTGTTTGAGGAGTGCAAGTAAACACACAGCTCAGTGAGCATCCTCACATCATCTTTACACCTGCCAGTAAAGAGAGTGAGAGGAGCCTCCTTCCATTGTGCAGGAAGAAAGAAGTAACTTACGTTAGGCAAAGTATTTTCCTCAAGAAAAGTAAATTCTTGAGAAGAAATACTGGATAAAGATTGATGATTTTAGCAAACAGTAGTATAGCTGACACGTCAGAAAGGAATTTTGTTCATCAGAGTACTCGTTCAAAGCACTGAGAAGCAAAACATCCTTGATTTCCACACAGTTCTAATCGATCTAAAGAAAATAAAGGAGTCTGGAGCTATCAAATGATCCTTGCAAGTGATTTATTCTGGACTTTTCCAAGTGAGCCTGGGTTTCAGTGGGTGGAGATAAGGTCCCAAAAACATATATTTTCTCCTTTGCCTTATATTTCTTAAGAGAAAAGTAGTTTGGTTTGTGGTTTTGTTGTTTTTTTTTAATTATTATTTTCTTGAGTGCTTCTGTATTAATAAAGTTTTAGAAAGGTTCATAAGCATAGCCAAGAAGCACTGGTAAAATCAGTGCTTGGTGTTGAAAATTTCCCACTGATGGCTGAGCTTCCTGGTCAAAATCAACGAAATGTGACAGTATGGCATTCATTTTCTTTGAAATAACTTCTTTTTGTTCTCTGTAGCACAAGCTCTCTAATTCATTGCAGACTTGCAAGTGTCCACTGAAGACAAAGTGATGCCAGGGGTAACTGAATTTCTTCCCAGGAGCTTTAGTAAGGCCCTAAAACTACAGAATTATCAGAAGCCATAGGCAGCAGCAGAACAACTGCTCTGCTGCTCTGCTTTTGCTTTGTGTCTATAACTGCAGCAGTCAATGGCAGGATATTTCAGAGACTGCAGGAGTGATCAGACAGGGACATGGTCAGTTAGACAGGGAGTCTTTGTGGTTTCACCTAAGGGAAAAGCCTATAAATTTGCATTTACATAATTAGAAATTTGAATACTACTTTTCAAGTATTTCCAGACAGGGGGGAAAATTATTTTCTAATTTCTCTCTTTCTGGTTTAAAGGTGCAGCATGGTTTAGTAAGGTGAATAAGGTAAATGTTACAATTTATTAAGATCATTAATTGGAGCAACTAGTTTTCCCACCTCTACAGGCAAGAGATCACAAGCAAAATATTGGAAGGCTTGTGATCTTCATGATCTTCATGTGATCTTCTAGCTTACTTGAAAATTATCTTTTCAGACATTAAAGTCAATTTTATTTGCTGCTGTTCAGATAACATTAGGAAAAGTGACCTGAAAATTGATTTCTATCAATTTCAAATAATAAACTATTTTGCTCTTTATTTTCTTCTGTCAGCCCCAGCCAAGTCCACTCAGAAATTCTTATTTCAGTTCAAACTGACTATCAAGAAGTCTCTTGATAGTCTCTGTACTTCATCTTTCTAATCCGACTTGTTCTTCCAATGCTAAATCAATATTGCAATTTCCTAATTTATGGTGTCATGTCATCTTACTCGGGAACAGACAGATGCTGAGATCTTCATTATGCTCTGTATAAACTGCTGCTACATCAATTACATTTGTCATTTGGAACATCTCAGCTGAACTGATTTGGGTAGGCCTGATCGGGGAATAAGGCTCTGTTGTGGTGAGAATAGGAATTTAAATTTAAATATACAGATATATAAATGTATATATATAAATACATATCTATAAAATATAAATTTAAATATATAGATGATTTAAATATATAAATCATGGATGCCAATGCAATCATGTTCCAAAATATCTGTTACAACTAATCAAGATTTAGAGCTGTCCTTGAGAAGTGCTTAGTACATCACGGTTTTAACTTAGTGTTTCAAATAATTTTAGCTATCAGTACTAGGCAGTCAGCTGACTTTCAAATAATTTAAAAAAAAGGGTGCCTCTTTGCATTTATTTATTAATTTATTTACTATTTTATTTACACTACACAGTCTTATTAAAGTTGCCGCCTTTTACTATACAGGCAGTTTATGACCATATGCAAGGAGTAAAATGGCTCATGGCAAAGCATTGCTTATTCAAATCTCATTTAGTAACAGTGTCAACTGAAGTCCTGATGCAGCCAAATATTTCAATATTGGCAGTTCTGTAATCATGCAGCTATTTCTTTCACTGTTGAAAATACTGTGCATGAGCTTAATGCTGAACCAAGGCCATGCAGTGTTTCATCTGTGCTGGTTGTTTAGACTCCATTACAGATATTTTCCTGCAAAGGCTTTGGCACTTTGCACATTTGTGCTACAAGTGGAAATCGGACCTTCTCTTGCTGTTTTCACAGCATCCCTCCCCAGAACCATACTGTTAGAAAAGGCCAAGGCTGAGAGACACAAGAACATTAGGATAATTCAGTCCTTGGCAAGCAGATGTGGAGTCTCTCCTAACTTTTGTATGCCCAAGTTTCTCTGCAAAAGTGAGTCTCAATGATTTGCTGAGTGGTTGTAAAGCAAACAAAACAAAAATAACTCTTATTTTCCTTCTCCTCTTATCTCACCTGCAGCTTAGGTTTAATGTTGGCATCAAAAATAAGATATCTGGTATTCTAAAAACCTAAATAACAGCTACTTTCTACACTTCAAAAATGCTCTATTGAATATGAAAGCAGTTTATTTTGACAGACTGCAGTGCACTAGGAAAGAAGGATTCAAATTTTGGAAAGATACTAATTTTTTTTGTATCAGGGGAAAATAATAATAATCAGTATGTTACCCTTAAAAGAACAGCTTCACTTTTAAACTTTTTGTTCTGTGGTGTCAGTCAAGGCTAATGAGGAATTTTAACTTTAGTTGAAGGTCCTCTGAGAAGAATAAAATTAGGTGATCCTTAAGACTGTACTTTAATAAGGCATTGAATGGCACATACACACACATTACTGAATATATTCAAGCACAAGTAATGTTTATGTTGCTACAACACTCAGGAATGACCTAAGGAGGCCACATTTGGATTCAGTTTACTTTTATAGTAATGTAGACTGTTATCCAAGTTTGAGCCAGAGATCCTTATTCTGAAAGTTTTCCTTCCAGACTTTCTTTCTTTATATTGTAAATATTTTCCTTTTTTTTTTTTTTTTATATTTTAAATTTTTTTCTTTTTTTTTTTTTTTTTTTTTTTCAGATCAGTTACATTAAATAGAATGAGAAACTGAAGTTCCTCCTGAGTTTGGCATTAGGGTAGGTTTCAGTACAAAAGTCACATGTGTTTGTGGTTGTCTTCTCCTGTCCTAAAAATAGTATTAATTTTAATTAAAAGTGTTGGGTTTTTGCTTGTGACAACGTATTTTATTACCTATGTTCAAGCTGTGTGAATACCTGCAAACACAGCTTTTAGACTATCAGGTACAATAGTAAGCTCTCTCTATTTTTCTGTTAAAGTTCATATAGAAACTTTTGAGAACACCTAATGTAGAGCCATTAAGGTTGATTTACTTGCATTCATGCAATTTATTTCATTAACAGGCATAAACCATCTAATGTGTTTATAGCATGGGCTCATGACTGTTTTACATCATCAAAATACTTAAACTTTCTAGCATGGACAAAGTTTGCTGTAGGAAGGAGCCCCAGTATCCTCCTTAATGCAAAGTGAGATGTAGCTTGTGAAGTGTATCTCCCTTGGAAAGAACTACCTTTCCCAGCATTTCAGAATTGTGATTTCTGTTGTCTTTCACCACTGTTGCAAGGAAAAGGAAAAAGAAAAAAAAAAGTCTAAAAAATTTGAGGAATTGGATTCATTTTAGACCACTAACCATTTTCCTTTATGTGTTTCTATTTAGTTTCCCCCCTACCTAGCAAATTCTACCTGATACTCGACTGCTGTGAGGATAACCAGGTTAATGAAATAAATATACTCAGCTCATTTGACTGACAGTTGGAATTTTTCATTAATTTTACATAGTGGTCCCTGAATCTTCCTGACTTCTAAAGAGCACTGTAAGGAATGCTCACATTCTTACAGTTTGAGGAATTCTTCAACTAAAAATTATTGGAAAAATCAAAATGTCTCCAAGAAAACAAAGGTTTTGAGAAACAAAGTTTTTCTCAGAGATTGTCAGAGAACATTTATCTGGTATGATAACTCATAAGCAAGGCAAATAATCTAGAGACAAGTTCCTGCAGAAGCATGCAAAAACCTCTAATCAACGAAAAGATTTTTTTCTAATCCTCCTCAGCTTTTTGTTGTTGTATAAAAACAAATTATCTTCTGTGCGAGATAATTACCCACATAAATGCCACATCAGTATTGTACCCCTGATTCTACTCTGGTCACAAAGCCACATTTATCATCTCTATTTTTAGCTAGCCTCCTTATTGACTATTACAGCCCAAGTACCTAGAATCATAGACTTATTACCTCTGCCAAAACACATAGAAACTTGGAAATTCAGTGCTCCTTACACCACATGTAGAACTAGTATTATTTGCTTTTTTTTTTTTCAGAGGCAAAAGCATCACATAGTGAATTTTGAAGTTCTGTAAAAACTGCAGTGGGCAGTGAGAATTGACAGTGAGGGCACAGAGTTTAGGTGAGAAGCTGCAATCTCACTTTAACTCCAGACTGATGGATGTGACTGGCAGTCGTCAACCTGGCAGGGCTTAAGGCCTCCGAGGCTTGAAAAAGACCAGTCAAGGTCAGCAGTGGGGTGGAATATAGAAAGGTTAGTTTAACTAACAGTAATAATTTCTGTGTACCCACTACCATCGGACCAGCCGCAGTTAAAGTTGCCATGGTGCTTATATAACTCTCTCAAATCACTGTTTCACTTCAGTTAGGATGATTTGTTTTACTCCATACAAACAAAAAAGGTGATTTAATGGATAATATACACCTTGTATGGTGAGCACTGGCAAACAGCGTCTCTGTCCCCTCGCCGCATTTCTTTGGCTTTTCAGGGAGCAGAACCACTTCTTGGCTTGCAACAAATTTGCATGATGGGAAATATAAGCAAATGACTGCGTTGTAAACTCTCCTGTCTGTTCCATGAGCACATTGTTGGAGTGGAGCCACTGCCGAGAAAGATAGCTAGCGAATTAAATAGAATATCGGCTGCTTTGCAGCTGCTGCGGAGAGAGGGATTTTGTGGGGCTCGCTCTACTTTCTGAGCTCTTCCGTGTATAACTAAGAAAAAAAGCCACTCCACGAGCCTGCTGGCAAAATGCAGCAGATGGCAGCAATGCACAAAGGAAACACGGCTTGTCTCAGGATCGCTCTGAGCACAGATTTCACCCTTCCTCACAGCGACTGCCTGGCCTAGAGCTGCTAAGTGTCTGCATTTTACTGGTGTGGATTCAAGTCGCTCTAGTCTATTTGTCAGCAAGTGTCTTAAATCAAGCTTCAGACAGGAAGATGCAAAGCTGAATGCCTTTACAAGTTCAAAAGAACATCACTGAGAAGTTGTCATCATAAATAAATAACTTGGGAAAAAAATAGCTACTAAGACACACCTACTTGGAACAAGAATGTCATCTTGACTTCATTTTAATAATAATTTTCAAAGTACCCGTGCCAGCAATTTAAAGGGTTAAGCAGATAAACATTTTAAGGCTTTTAAAAAGCAGTACTCCATGGATTTGTGCCTGTTTGAAAAAGAGCAGTACAACTCTCCTCAAGGCTGTCAGTTACAGAATTTTGTCACATATTCCCTGAAAAAAATATATAAAAACTATCAGCTAAAATAGGGCATGTCTTACTGAGAACCATTAAGTATTATTGACGTGTCAAGAGATTATTATATTACCTTTAGCAATATTTGACTAAAAATGAAGGGAGGAAAAAACAAATCCCCCTTTGGATGCCACTCAGAAGACCTTCAGCAGGGAGGTCTCCAAAGTCCTTCCCACTCTCAGCTTCCATACCATCCCTGCTCATTCTGTATTCTGTCAGATCAGTAACGCTGGGCTCAAACTCACAGCTTGCTCTGGAGCAGTGCAAGACCCATCTTTATGTTACAGACAGAAGAACGAGCTGAGCGGGGCTGCATGTGAATTTGAGCCACTGCTGAAACACGTATCAAACCTGAGGTCAGGGATGCTCTGCATTTAAACGCTGGGCTGTGACCTGTGGCAAGGGGGCTGTGTGTTGGTGATGAGCTGCAAGGTGCCTTGGATGTGAGTTGTCAGAAATCATGAATTATGGGTTTATGTATGCTCGGATTTCAGCCACTCTGCAGCTGCCTTTTCAAGTGCACATGATTTACACTCTGGTGAATCTCACCCAAGCACTATGATCTCAGTGCACAGGGAGGAAATCCCCAGAGAGGGGTCCCTCTGGCCAGTCCCAGAAATCCAGCCACCATCAATCTGCCTCCAAAACCAGCATGACCATGACTTAGAAATTAGGAAGGAAATGGGTTCACTGTACACATATACACTTCAGTTTGTGGAGCTCCTTGGCCCATGATTTTACCTGTGTTAAGGATGGAAACAAACTGGTGTGAGTTGGCAAGGCCCAGACAGCACCTAAGGGAGGGTAGTGAAACTCCCTTCTTTCTCCCCAATGAACCTGCCCTTGATTTTAAGCAGGAGGTCAAGAAATGAGCTTCAAAAGAAAAGGCAGATGAGATTCACTGTTAACCAGAGCTCTCATTAAAAAGCACCCACGAGGAGTTAATTTTTTCTCCCTGCCTCTCCTTAGTGTCCCTCCAGCCCAGCTGCAGGGTTTACTTGAACTTTCTTCTCTCAGGAATGCCATCAGTCGCTAGTGTTTGAGTTAAAAAGCACCTTAATGCCTAGAAATGAAACCTGTTTTGGTTATTGTCTTTCTTGAGAAGATTATATTTTCTCCTAAGGAAGAGTTGATTCTTCTTTCTCTTTCTTTTTTTGGAGGACAGCAAAGTAAATGAATAGAAAACACATGAAATTAAATAAAAGTTCATTTTTTTAATGACATACAGACTTTTCTTTTTTTTTGCCAGAGCCAGATAACTCCACTGTAAAACAAATTATAATCACTAGATGATAATGACAACAGTCATCTACTGCAAGGCAGTGGCAACTATGATATGCTCAGAAAAACCATGCTGCAGGTAAAACTTATTAATATAGAGCCCATTTTCATTGGATTTACCAAAGCTAGTATGCGCAATGTTTAGAATTAAGTTGAAACAAAAATATTTTGATAAAGAGAAACTGCTCTGGAATAGTCTTGCAAAATTCATTGCCTTGCAGAAGGGAACCAAGCAGAGTCCAGTCCCAGAAACTTCAACACAGAAAACCAGGTGTCTTTTCTGTCTGTCTGGCATCAGCTCAACTCACTGACAGTTCAGCTCAGTGTGGAGTGTGACTATGTCCTTTTCACAATGAAAAAAACGTGTTCTTAAAATGAGTCTTACTTTTCATATATCCACGTATTCATTGCAACTCGTCAGAAAAGCAATTTCTAGAACAAACTAGTCGATGAAAATTAAAGTAATTATTTCATGACTCTAACAATAACCTGGAGGCCAGTCTGCTGGCATCCCATCTAATTACTTCCTATGACATCTTTTATTCTTCAGGGGTTATTTGCTTAAAAAGTTCACTGCAATGTTATTCACACTTAGAGAGAAAGGAAAGCTCCAGTTTTTGCCACTATTGTAATGGATTTACTGGCTGTAAAATAAATTAATTGAAATTATGTACCACCCTGTCTTGGTTCTGAGCTGTATTCAGAATGAGTGTTTAAGCATTTATGTAAAATCATCTATGGGCTTCACAGTAACTACAACAGCAGCTCTTTAGCCTTTAAAAGGAAGATGTTACTATATCATGTGTATCAAACAAACACAGAGAAGATATGAAGATTACTTGCCTAATCTCAGCTATTCTGGATATGTCCTTAACATAAAATGCAATCTTCCCATTTTTCCCAGCCAGCGAGGTGTTCCGAGCGTGATCTGCTGCTGCTGGCAGAATGCTGAGGTACATCTGTGTTATGAGAAAATGCTTTTCCCATATTTTGGGGATTTTAATTTCAAGTTATGCTTGTCACTTAACTTTAATGTTCTTTTATGACCTATTTTTTTATTTTTATGAGGAGTATTGCACGATGTTTTCTCAAAACTCCAAACCAATTATATTCAAAGAGGTATTGGAAACAAATTCATCGTCTAAATGCGCTCAATTCTTAAAAAAAGATTTCTAAAATTAGGTTTTCCTCTAAATATGGTAACGCAGAAATGATCTGACAGTGATAAGCTGTACTGCAGAGTCAGTTCTTTGGGTCATTCTGTGTGTAAGAAATAAGGCAGTGCTCAATTTCCTCTGCAGATGAACGCAGAGATATTGGAAAGGATAGTTACAAGAAATTGGGACTCAAGGAGGGAGAATACATTGTCTTAAAAAGAGCAAAATACCGAAAGGACAATAACAACCCCCAAACAATTAAACAACAAATGTTAAAATAAATAAATTTTAAAAAATCCTAGGGTTATATATTCGATGTATTCTTATTGTATGTAAAACTATCTTCCTGCTTTGTAGGAAGAAAGATAACAAAAAATGGGAAATGCATTGGATTGCAAGTTTGTTCTGTGGGTACAAAAGGTATCCATTATATAGAAATTTTACCTGCTTATTTTATTGCTGTTTTAACTGCTTTACTTTAAATCATGACATATACTATTTATACAGGCTTAAACAGAATATTAATTAGAAGTGACGGTTAAGGCTGAATATAAATCAAGATGTTAAGTGAGTAGTCTCAGTGGACATGTAGAATCAGCTTTTGAATGTTTAAGTAGATATTAATTGCAAGCAAAGAACTGTAGAAAAACCTCTAGTTTTGAGCATGAAGGAGGCCGGATTTCATGTAGAATATGAAGGAGGCTGGATTTCATACAGAGTATTTTTTTTAAAATGTTGAAAGCAAAGACTAAAAATCCTTTACATTGCCTAAATACTGTATTATAAATGCAGCATTCTAAAGCTAATATTCTAATTATGAATACAAACATTTTAACTGCATTAAAAAAAAAATTATTATTTTTCTAACTAGAAAAGCTGCTTCCAAATCAGGGTTTTTGTACTGTGTTTTTGTCTGCACTAACAGAACTCAAACCAGAAAATAACACTATTATTAATTTAATGCCTTGTCATTATCACCACTGCATAGCTTGCAGTAATTCGTTGTGTATCTTCAAAATTTTACTTAATATAGTAGGAATATATTATAATATACTGCTTAATTTTCCATATAAACCAGTAACCAAAACTTACACGAAGCCAATCTGAGCATTTATGTTCTGACATATATTTAAATTTTACTTTCATAAAAAAAAAGATAAAAATAACAGTGGGAAAAAAATTTAAGTGCAGTGAGCTGTGAATTTTCATCACCATCATTGTTATTACTACTATTACTACTACTGCTACTACTATTATTATTTTTGTAGGGAATATTTGGTACTAAAAAATCGTGTTGGAAAATTAAAATAATTTTAAAATTAATAATTAGGCTAATTTTTAGCTAATTAAGTTTCTGATGTTCTGCCACCCAAGGTTTATGAAGCGTTTTACAAAAGTCTGCATTTCATCAGTATTCTCTGGCAAAAAAGTAAAGAAATAGGTGGAAAAACTGTGAATTGCTCCAAGTGCCATAACATGTCTGGGAAAGCTAAGAACAAAGCCAAAGCCTCTTGACTTGCACCCATCTCCTTTGCTGTGCCACCAGTGAAACAGAGCACCAGTGAGAGGTGAAAAGGATATGTAGGCTTTCCATTCCTGAGTGGGTTTGAATAGGAGGTAATAGTGAAAGAGTGATGGAACTTATTGTCTTTATGCTTGGGAGATGAGCTGGGGTTCTTCCTAAAACCACCAGCACAGATATATTAACCACGGGAGAAAATGAGACCAAAAGGAAAGACAAAAATTTAAAGCAGTGCTATACCCCACAAAGTAATCCCCCAAAGACTGAAGTGCTACGCAGATGCTGTATTTAGGACAGAAGTCTTAAAGGTTATTTTCCAGCTCATCAGGTCTAACAGTGGCTACCACAAACACTAGATCCTATAATTTAGGTTTCAGCTCTAGCTGGGTCCATAACTCTTTCTCCTTTTGCCCATTTGCAGCCTACTTGACAGCTCAATGCCTTCCTCTCTCTGTTCTGTGCATACACTTTTTTTTTTCTGGTTTTCACTCATTTACATTGAAGTGTTTGTACTTCCTTCCCCTTTTCCCCTTTCCTCCTGTTGCTTGCCTCTCTCTTTTGCCCTCAGCCCTTTTTGGTTGCACCAGGGCAGCTCCATTTCAGGGAAAGCTCTGCATAATATTTAAAGTATTTGAGGAATACCAGAGTCACTGAAAAATGCTGCAACAAACTGAAACCCTGGAAATCCCCAGCTACAGAATTAATTCTTAAATGTTAAATTAAATTCTTAAATTCTTATTTTTACTAGACAAAACTTACCGGAGAGGGCCATCCTTGTGCACCTTGCAGTTGAAGTGACGTCTCAGCTAACCATGGGCTCACTAAACTAGGGGTTACTTCATATTTACCTCAGGAGAGAGTCATGATTTATAAAATTAATTAATTTACTGCTAAGTAGAATTTTATTCCATCAGTTAAAGACAGACTTTATTTAAAATTTAGTTGCATTCATGTTAAATTAGAAGCTGGACTGCTAGTTTATTTACTAACTACAAAAACAGGGCCTAAACTAAATGTCCTTTTCTGCATATACCTTCAATGATAGATACAGGTACAAAAAAGCACGACTTCTGCTAAAAATAACTTTTCTCTGACATTGAGACCCAAGTTTTGATATTGTTCCCTGACCCTCTCCAAGAATGCAACTTTACTCTCCTCTCCTGATCTGTTTGGGACCAGTAGAGATTTAGAGCAGGTCTCAGCATCTGGAGCCCAGAGTCTGGGCATGTGAGTAAGTTACCAGCTGTGTCTTCCAATAAAAAGAGGGGAAGGCAAACAAACTTGATTCTGTAAGTTAAAAAGCAAGTCAAATGGTAAAGACCTCTTTAATTTAAGAAAAAAAAAAAAAAGTCTCGTTTTAAATCAGCTGCACAGTGTGTGCTTCATACCGCAAATAATCTTTACAGTTTATACACTTTGTAAAATACCAAAGTTGACCAGCTGTGCTACAAATATCTTGAACCCTTTCTGGTCTATTATGCATTTTATTGCTGATTTTGAACATGTATACAGTATGTGGTAGCAAGTAATAGCTGTTGGTTCCTTGCTGGCTGTTTCAGACCATAGGGTACTGACATAATTTTGGCCTTGAAGCAACTCATTGACTTGCTAGGCCTGAGCTGCAGTTCTCAAGAGCTGATTGTGAGGATGCTCAGGTAAGAGAGAAAAGATAATGTGTGGATTCATCAATGTTTGGGTAAAATGAAGTAAAACACAACAGAAAAAAAACAGGGAGAAGTAACTGGAAGCCAGTGATTAGAAAGGATTATTCAATAAAATAAGAAATCAGTGAAAAGCATCAGTCATTCTAAAGCCCTATCTATCACCCTCATTTAACTGTAGAATGAAATACTCCATGAGAGTGTCACACAACCTGACAAAATCATAGCTTTCAAAGTTTCAGACAAGACTGGCTTTGTACATTTTATTTTTAATGATAAATGCTGTTCCTCTTGGCTCTTTCTCCAGTACTAAAGAGTGTGTGTATGATAAGCCTGCCATGAAATGGATCTAAAAGTCCAAATGCACTTGAAATGATCAGTATATAAAACAAAATTGGCAAATGGTAAATGTTACTAAAAATACTTCTATTCATAACTTGGAAGACATTATTGCTTGTGATCCCAAAAAGTTAAATTAGTTTATACTTATGAAACAGGTGTAGGTGTTAGTACAAACCACTCAGCCAATAAACCCATAACGCACTTGGATGAAGCGTCATATTCTTAAAACATAAAAATTCCTATGAAGCATCAAGGAACACAAATGTTTTATATTAGACACAGTATGTTTGTCATTTTGCAAATTTTGACATTTCAGCTGGTTGATCTCCTTCAAAAACCAAGGCATTTGGAAACAGTCCAGAAAGTTATTAGGATTGTTCCATTTACACAAGACTGTAGTTAAATTGAAGCAAGGCAGATACCAATAATTAAATTAAATCTTGAAGGATGCTGAACTAAACTGCTGCATCTATTATTGTTTTCCAGTAATGAGGAGGTGCACAGTCCTTTCCAGAGTTTGTCTTGGTATCTATTACTAATAAATATATTGTTTTCTTTTTTAAAAAACAAGTTCTGTAATTAGAAATAAGCTGTCCCTTTCAATACAAGATATTCATGCTTACAGAAAATGTTATTGACCTTAAGGATAGAAAACATGCATTATTTTTGGTTATTCTCAGTGTTAACATTTTGGTCTAATCCATTTTAGATCTCCAGCAGACATTATTTCCTAAATTAGGACACGAACAGCTTAGGAGGTATCATCACATCTCACTGCCACATGCGAGACTAAATGAATTTAAAATCAGACTGTGATTTCACAATGCCATAAACTTGAATTTCACACTTAGACCAGTGCTGGATAAAAGCCACGATGGCATTGCAATTTGAAACACTAACCCAGTATAAACTCCCCCAATGTTTCAAATGAGTTGATGAAAAATTTTGCAGTGGCAGGCTTTAGTGCCAGAGCAGGGAGTCTCTCTCTGAACTAGTCTGACCCTGAGATGCCTTCTGGAGCCTCTGTTTTACCTTGGCTGATGCCAAGCCTGCCTAGCAAACATTGTCTGAATCAGCACAGCTTCTCAGTGTGTCAACAGCAAAATGATCACGGGCCTGTTCATCTGGGTTCATCTGGGTTGAACACTCACTTTTGGGGACAGCACAGTGAACGGATGAGAGTGTGATGGCTGGGGAAGCAGTGCTTCACCAAAAAATACACGCAGTTCAACAACTGCTGTTCTGAAAATTAGATTACAATCTCAAGAGTTTGCAGCTTTCTCTGCAGCCTCTGTCAAATATTGCGGCACTAGGAAAAAAATAATTTATATGCTTATTTTACATGTAGACAGGAAAAAAATAAGGGCAGCCAAACATAAGTTGTCTTGAGTGAAATTTTGCAGGCAGATGTTCTCTGTCCTCCCTGGCTTTCATTCATGACAAAGAAATTTTTAATAAAATAGAAAAATGGGAAAATATCCTGTAAAACTGCAGACTTTTTTCTGCAGGCCTGCCTACACTGTCTTTATATTGCATATCTAATGTAGCAGGTGGTTCATAAAGAAGTCACAATAGGGCCCTCTATAAATATGCAATTGCACCCAGCTATCCACTTTTACACTCATATTTGATTTTGTATATATATTATTTATTTTGTATGGTACTGGGATTAATTCTGAGCATTTTTCAAACCTAGTACCAAAGGAGCCTCTACTGATGATAAGATTGTTGTCTAAATTTTGGCTGCTCATTAAATGGGACTTAATCATCTGATCCCTCCTTCTCCTACTCTATGGATAGCAAATGTATAGGTTTTGGTTTTCTCTTCTTCCAAGTAAATGTGAATTCTAGATGTTCTTCCTCAGGGAATATAAGATTAAAAAAGGGTCAGATTTCTGAAATAAAACAGAAAAAAAAATCATAGTTGGTAAATTGGTGTATTCCATAGCTTACATGCATTATAAAAAAGAACTAACTCCTTCACACACACATCATGTTTTGAAACATATAGATAATTAAACCTTTAGAAACTATACTGTGATGTACAAATAGAAAATAAAGTGTTCTTGTACAAATTCTTATATTGCTTATCCCATGGGAAATGGTCAGGGCTCATAAACATTTTTACTGCCATTGGTTATGGACAATGAATACTGAATGGCCAAGCAACAGCTACTCAAGGTCTCCACTTGCTTCTGCAAGCTGCATTTTTCTTTACTCAGTACTCACTGCAGACTTACACAAGAAGCTTGGGACAAGAAGCTGTTAATTTGAAACATTCACATTTTCAAGGCAAGCTTATTTGCAAGGTAGCTTGCAAATCCAGCTCTAACATATAAGATTTTTCTTCTAAACGTATCAAAATTATGTGATTCTTGGCAGACATGACTTCAACTAGAAGTAGGTTTTGGGAGCAGCAATGTAGTGTTTATCTAATCTGGTTGGGAATTTTTTGTACATGCTATTTCTATCAGTCCTTTCAGTCAAATGAAATACACACAAATTCAAAATAATAGGAAATAGTAAAAATGCAGACGTTTCCTCCCGTAAAAAAAATTTTAAAAAACAGACCACACTCTCCCCAGGAATCACCTTCCCCCCAATATCTTCTTATAAATATACCATGTATGCTGGACTAAACCAGTTGAATGTATTCAGCACTGTACAATATTGGTGATCAATCCTATGATAAAAATGCTTCAGAAAGATTGCTAACCATTTAACTCAGGTCTCAAACATTTATTTATGTATGACTGTGTGTGAAATTTTTTCAGATAATAAATTGCCCAATACCATGCATTCTTTAATTTAAAACATGCTAATCAATACATATCTTTCAGCAGGCCTTAGAAGGATATATATTTTGAAGCTCCTTCAGCAGAAAGGTAACTTGCTGGATGTTACTTTGGGCTGATGAGTAGAAGATAATTTAAAAAACCAAATCTGACAGTGCAGACTTGTTCTCTAATTCACTAATACAGGATGTTAGCCACCACAAAATGCATTTATCAAACCTCCACAACAATATTAATTTGGTCACAATGTACGTCTGGTTTATTTTACAGTACACATTAAACAACAGAAGTATAGCAATCAACGTATTCAGTTAATTTTATTATGGTTTTGTTTTATTGTTAATCAAGGGCTTAGTTACATTTTTTCAAACAAGTGTGGGCAGTTTAGTTGGTTTGATCCAGATGTTAGTATCTTTTTCTCAAAAATTATGAGGTTTCTGCAGTTTAAGAGGGGCCACAATCTTGAATAAATGTAACAAGGAAAAGGAGAAAACTGTCTCCATTCAGTGCAGCATTGCTGACACAAAAACTTTTGCATTTCCTGACTTCTTACATTTTAACTAGGTAACTGTATGTGTGTATGAATGTAGGGCTTCATTTATTTATTTTTGCATGCAATTTCCTAAGTTTGGTGGTTTTTTTAAAGAAGGAGAGCGAATAAAAACACAAAGCCTCCTGTTTATGCAGGTTAATGAAGCTGATTTGGTGCTTTTGATGTGGTATTCTCTACATGCTGGGTAAGGCACACAGGAATAAGTGTTTCTCAGCTGTGCAGTTTAGAAAAGTCCTCTGAACTGCCAGTGTCCTTCGGATACAGGTTGAATCCCAGGATTTAGAAAGTTTCTCTCTACTTGCCTTCATACAGTTTCTCGGGAAAACACTGTACATACTGTGAATAACTGAGCTGCAGCTCTAAGAACATGCAAAAACCCATGACTCTGAAGCTGTTCACACTGGACATTCCCAGAGCATTGCACAAACAGGTTTTAAAGATGCAGCTTCTGTAGCAGTGTTCTTGTCCTTTGAGTCTATACACAGAGAACGGCAGCAAAAGCTGGTGAAATAAATTTGGATACTCATAATACGTGTCAATGAGCGGCTGTCAAATGCCAGCAGTTCTTTATTATTGATCCTCTCTATCTTCACAGTCATGTGAACTTCTTGACCTGCAAGAGACACTTTGTGAAGGAGGGACTGCGAAAGAGTATGTGACGTGCAAAGCCTACACATTCAACTTCCACGCTCTGAGGAAGCTCGAGGAGAATTCTCAATGGGTTACATGAAGAAGAAGGTGGAAAAGTGCAGCACTTCCAGATGGCAGTCCATTCTCATGCACAAAAGTATTCATAAGGTCCTGCTTTTGTGCAGGCAACACTTTGAGGCCAAAGATAAAATACAACATTGATTATTCAGATTTCCATTTATTTTTGTCTATTAGTCTGGTTTAAGAAACAGAGTGCAATCTGATAGCTTGTCACCAGAGTAACACGTGCTGAAGAGGCCTCACTGCATGACAAATTATGAGAAAGAGAGAAGCAAAATGCTCTGCTTACTGATGGGTCCTGATGTATTGTAGGAAAGCATTGGAGATGGAAAGTGGCTGTAGGGAGTTCCCTGCAACAAGTCACAGAAACTGCTGAAGGTGCAGGTTTGCAGAGGTGAAAGCTATCCAGCTGGCTTTAGACACTGCTGAATGAGAGAAATGGTCCCTATATTATCTCTATACTGACTCATAGATGTTGGCAAATGCCCTGGGAGTGGTTGCAGTGATGGAAGCAGAATAACTGGCAGCACTGCCAGTGTGGTGTTGACATTGCTGTGGCAAGATACTGCTGCCTGGGTGGAGAACCTGGTTTTGAAAATACATCACAGACAGGCTCAAGTATCCAAGAGTAGGGACACCGAAGTAAACTGGAATAACCAGCAGATAGATCAGATTGCTAAGATTAAAGTGTCTCAGGTGGATCTGGATTGACAACATAATTGTGAATTATTTTTAGCTCGGTGGGCCCATGACACTTGGGGTCATCAAGAAAGAGGTGCAACACCCAGATGGGCTCATGGTCGAGGGGTGAACTGGCCGTGGACACTCTCACAAAGGTTATCCATGGATGTGACACATGACCTGCAATCAAGCAGGACAATCAGTTAGAGCCTCTCTGCTACAGAGGGTGGTGCCTGTAGTGTAGATATGGGAGCTCCTGGCAGGCTGACTACAGCACACTCCTGCAAACCCACCAGGGCCAGTGCCAGGTACTTACAGTGGTGAAAGCAGCCACTGCATGGCTGGACACATTTCCTGTGCCCCATGCCATGGCCCAGAACACTATCCTGGGCCTTGAAAAGCAAGGCTTATGGTGGCATGATAGCCTAGAAAAAAAAGTGAGACAATGGAACTCATTTCTAAAACAACTTCACAGACACCTGGGCTAAAGAACACGGCATGGAGTGGGTGTATCACAGCCCCTATCGTGCACCAGCCTCTGGAAAAATCAGTCAATGGACTGCTAAAGATGGCATTGAGAGTGATGGGTGGTGGGACCTTCAGACATTGGAATACCACATTTAGCAAAAGCCATTTGGTTATTCAACACAACAGGATCTGCCAATCCAGCTGGCCCTGCCCAATCAGAACTTTTATGCATTGTAGAAAGGAAAAAAGTTCCAGTAGCGCACATAAAAACGTGCTGGAGAAAACTGGCTGGGTTATTCCTGCTTCAGGCAAAAGTAAACCCATCCACAGATTTATTTTCACTCAAGAACCTGGGTGCACTTGGTTGGTAATGGGGGATGATGGCGAATTCTGGTGTGTGCCTCGAGGGGATTTGATTTTATGTGAGAATAGCCAGTGAATTGCATTGTGCAATGTTAATTGCTACACAAGACCATGTATCATCACTTCTGTGGTGGCTATATGCCATATCAAGGGTAATACAGTAAAAATCACCCAGATGAATGAAGAATCAAACTTGGATGACGCTGGGCAAGCACATTTGTGATGGAACCAGAGCTGACTTTAGCATGCAACAATCCAACACCACACACTATTTTTTTCTTGCCCTGGAAGACTGTCACAAACACGTTTATGTAGGGTTGGTCCATAGACTAAGGGATTGATATTTCTGTGTGTGTATATATCTATCTATATATCTATGCATATATATCTATATCTACAGATAGATAGATAGATAGACCTCAAAGGACCAGAAGTGTGACCATGATTAACTAGGTCCCAGCATGACTTAAATGGTACGGAGTAAGGTGTGGATACTGTGATGATTTTGACTGGGATAGAGTTAATCTTCTTCCTAGTAGTTGGTACAGTGCTGTGTTTTGGATTCAGTATAATATTGATAAAACACCTGATGGTTTAGTTGTTGCTGAGCAATGTCCACCTTAAGTGAAGGACTTTTCCACTTTCCATGCTCTGACAGTGAGCAGGTGCAGAATAAACTGGGAGAGAACATGGCCACGACATCTGAACAGAAGTGGCCAAAGGGATATTCCATAGCATAGGATGTCGAGCTCAGTATATAAACTGGGAGGAGCAGACTGGGAACCACTGATCTCTGCTCGAGGATGGGCTGGGCATCAATCAGCAGGGTGTGAGCAATTATGTTGTGCATCACTTGGTTCTCTTGGGCTTTATTCCTCCCCCCTCTTTTTCATTACTAATATTATTATTAATACATCATCATCATCATCATTAACAACTCTATTTCGATTATTTTACTATTATTAACCCGTATCTTTTTTATGTTTATTTCTGATTCTCCTCCCCATCCCACTGGAGAGGCAGGGGAGGGTGAGTGAGGCTGTGTGGTATTTAGCTGCTGGCTGAGGTTAAACCATGACATAACTTGATGAAGCAAATGCTCTTCAGTTAACCTCCCTGGTCTGTGGCAGACATCAAGCCACTGCCCGACTGTGGCCTTTTGAAAATTTGCAAGAATTAACATGCAGACAAGCATTTGCTTGCTCTGTGATGTAACATTGCCCTTTCTTATCTGAAAAGTTGATCCAGCTGTGGGCAAGGTTTCTCTCTCCATGTATTTGGCCTCCCAAAATAAATATGGCATGATTTAACTCCTACTTATCTTCTGATACTGTATTTCCATATTCCATTCAAATTGTCCAATCCAGAATGTACTTTGAAAAGAATTTAAATATTTCACAGGTAAGTTTCCACTCTAACAGTCATCTCCTGAGATCTAAAGCCTCCTTTTCTCTTGGCATCAAAAGCACTTTATAAACATTCATTAATCCCACCCTCATTCTGAAAATGTGAGAATTAGCACATGGAAACACAGTTGCAAAAAACCACAAAGTAAATAAAAGAAGAGTAAATCACATCTGTTGCCTGGACCATCTACTCCTCACACCTCAAGTTCCCAGCAATTAATTCTAAACTGAAGAACTAGATTGAAATAACTCACATACCCTCTTCTTTAAAGCACAGTACATTTCACAGAAATTTTGTTCAGTAGCACTGTTTGGAATTGGTAGAAGGAGACTCAGAGTCTCAGAATAACATTGGCCAATTTTCAGTTCTTAATAAAGTGGCTGCTAATGGTAGCCTTAGATGGGACACACTGATTGAAGAAGATTTTTAATCTTTCTTGATCAGTTTAAAACACAGCCTGATAATTCACTGTTTTCTATAAAACAGTTTTGCCATTTAAAACTTCTTCAATAATTTTAACCTGTGTTTATCCGTGGGTTTGATCCTTTTTGTCCTGATTGAAATCCCACCCTAGTTTTACCACTCTGTGGATAACTAGGACATACTTATGGGACTTCCATCATAGTCTAAGTCACAAATTTTGATCTTTGGCATTGGGCTTGATCATACATCAGTGACAATTTTAGCTTGTAAAGTCAGATAGTTCTTTTGGCTAGGTAAATACACTAGAATGATGAAACTCTGCAAAGGTAGCCACATAGTTTAAGGCATTCAACTCAAGACCAAATACACTTGGAAAAGATGGCAGCATATGCAGAACATCAGCATTTTGCTAAATCACTTTGTTTGCCAAATCATGTCCTTCTCTGGAGATCTGCCATTGCAAACCTGGAGGATGCAAAAAGCAAAGGATTTGTGCTTTTTAAAGAATGGCAAAATGTTGTCAGATCACAAGATATATGAAAAAATACTGCCAGCTGCTCAATTTACTGAAACATTCTGAGAGAGTGTAGTGCAGATGAGAGGGCAGAAATTGGCTAAGGATCAGGAAATATCTTGTACTGGAACAATCAGCCAACATGCAAGAAAGAGCCTGAAAAAACTAGGATTAATTATGTAATATACATATGTTTCCCATAAACTCGACTTTCAAATTCAGAATCATTTACAATAATTAAAAGCATACTCCATCTCAGGTCAAGACATCAGAGTTGTTGAAATGCTGGTAACGACTAATGCTTGATATATTTTCTTTGACCTTTTCTACTACTGGAAGTGACACATTTTTAATTTTTTTTTAAATTTTTTAAAATCTTTTTTGTTTTTTCTTCTTTCAAGAAAAAGGGCAAGAGGAGTGCATCTTCAGGAAGGAAAAAAAGCCCATGGAGGGAAAAAACCTCTAAATTTTTAAAAGTTCTAGAGTATTTCTTTATATCCTTGCATCACACCTATGATTTGATTGAATTTTAGCATAATGTTGACTCCTATTCTCTTAATTGCATGCAGCAATTGAATGAAAAGTGTCAACAGAACATGATTTGTATATGACATAATAGAACAAGGTTTTATTCTGCTCCTGTTTGTGCTATTTGAGGGAATAAGCTTTTAGGGTGCCAAAATTATTGCTAGCCTTGTTAACTACTTTGGAAACAAAATAGTTGACATAAGGATAACCAAATCTGTTCTTTTATGAAAGTGTAATAAGACAGAAAATCATTCCATTGTCAGATAATGCTTCCGTTTATATGACACAATTAGGTTTGCAATAAACTACAAACAGATTTGATAACGTCACTTAGAACAATAATCCTGGAAGAAGCAGGAGTGTAGCATTCAGCTCCGTGATGCCAATGAGCTGGAAGCAACCTGTCACGGGACAGCTGATTACCCAATCCAGAGTTACATGGATGAAACTGAAAACAGACTTTGACAGGCTATAGTGCAATTTTTTTTTTAATTTGTCTCTCTACTACATAACAAGTTTAGCTCTAGTCTGCATGCATTAATATTCCAAACACTGGGCTCATTAGTCTAATCAAGGGATGGGAAGACCACACAGATGTATGGATTGTGCAGCAACCCTGACCCCACTCATTCACACACATGTAATAGCCCTGCCATTCACTCATGCATAGAAATGATCACAAAAGCAAACAATGCCGTGCTCACTCATTCACTTAATTAGTTAGTCACTGTTTCACTCACTTGCTTGACTCAGTCCTTCGTACTTACAGCCTTAGAATCTCATCTCACTTTCCCAGTGAGTAATGCCAATTAAAATTCACTTAAGGCCCACATAGATTGAGAAAATCAGAATTACACCCTCAGTCTGACAGATACTGAACTGCATGAAGCAGTCCCTCAAGGAGACTGGGAGTATTTTAAGACCTTAAGTAGAAATTTAGTGCTGCACAGGCCTTGCCTAGCCTTCTCTTTTTCTCCTTTTTATCTCTCTTGCTTTGAAAGCAAAAGAGGGGTTTCTGCCCTCGGTATTATTTAAGTAAGCGTTATTGAGAGCAAAATATGGGGTTTTGTAAGTAAATTATACACAAGGTT
Organism: Climacteris rufus; assembly: GCA_013398175.1. Lineage (NCBI taxonomy): Eukaryota > Metazoa > Chordata > Aves > Passeriformes > Climacteridae > Climacteris > Climacteris rufus. The sequence continues at coordinate 66,536 of VZRZ01002578.1, forward strand.
TCAACACTTATGTAGTTGTCAACCATCTATCCTTCAAAAAACCTTTCCCAGCATCAGTCTGTGCAGACACTCAGTTATTTCACAATTTTCTTGGCCGAGGTCCAGTTCCCTTAATTTCTCTTAATTGTATGTTTCATACCCAGTATGAAGGCTTCAAAGGGGAAGGTGATACGTAACATTTTTAAATTGTTAAACCAACGACCTTTTCTATTCTATGATACAAGTTGGATACAAATTCAAATTTGTCATTCTTTCCATTACATATGTGACCAGCATATTCATCTGACACCTAAAATGTAATGTTGTCTGTCAGTCCCAAGACCAGGTCTTGCATCACTGCATGACACTTTAATGTACAGGTCTGTCTGTATTTGTACACACACATAAATCACTGCAAAGGTGATCCTTTCTGTCATAAAGCACAAAAAGCTTATAATCCCCTGATTTTAGAAATAGATTATTTTCCCAGTAACAGCTTTCTCAGACCAGCAGCAGAGCGTATTTGTCTTTACCATTTTGATCTGCAGAGGCATGTATATAACAAAGAACCACACATTTGGCAAAAAACCTGCCTTATAACTAGAAATCCTTATACCTAGGAAGTAAACTCACTGTCACAATGTCACAGTAGTGAATGGGTCTGTGTAATCCTTTCTTAAAATTTGCATTGATTTGTGGATGTTTTCATTGAGGTCTAAGGCTGGAAAAGAAAAAGACAGGAATGTAAATGGGATACATATTTTGTACTTTGTACGTCTCCACAAACTTTTGTGAACACCTTATTTTTATGACTTGCATTAGAGGGTTTATTTAATGGGTGGATGAATATCATTATCTTTTTGCTTTCGCTGTACAGTCTTTACCATGCATCTTTTTAAATTGACTTTTTGATGATGTAACTTACCAGTCCTGGCAAGAATTAGCAGTTTATCAAACCCATTTTCAAACTACAGGTATTCCTAATCTTCTCCCATACAGGTAAGCAGACTGGATATTTTTCATTCAGTTTAACCAAGTTTATGTTGATAAATATTATTTTCATTTTTACATTTATGAGTTTACTAACCTTGAATATGTCAGATCTCGTGTATGTATACATTATTTTAAAACAGGCACGTAGGGTTGGCATAACTGCAAATACCACCTCCTGTTTTAGATGTAAGGATTAGGTAATTCTAGGACAGAACAGGACAGGACTGTACCTTTACAAAGAAAGAGCTGAAAGTTGACATGACGTAAATATCAAAGAGAGAATGAGGAAGGGTAAATGATGCTAAAAGTTGAGGTATATGCATGGCAAATTCACACAGGGATGAAAGAGTGGCTACATTTGGAGGTAATGCTTCCTTTGAAGGTAAAATGATGAACAGAGGAAAGAGATTTCATAACAGAATTTGCTGTTGCAAACTGGCTGACATCACTACAGGTGTGTTTCACTTTGCTGTCTGAAGAAATACCTTCTTCAGCCTAACATAAATATTTGATTCTAGTCAGTGAACTCTGTCCATCTGCTACAGTAATTTAGCCACTACCACTGAAGAATTTTGACACATCATAAACAAAATATTTAAATAGAGCTCAGGCTTTTAATCTTGGATTTGACCTGATGGGAGACCATCATCAATCAACACTCATTGAATAACTACTTGAACCTTTAAATTTGCAGCAAAATTATCCCCTGTGAGTGCCACACTCAGCAGTATCATAAAGATACACTGTCAAAATCACCTGGAAATGGGGCCAGGGCTCTGCAATTTAAGTTCTCAGGCATGTACTTTCGTGGCAATTATGTGACACGATACCATTTGGATCTTTGAGTGGTTTGAATATAACAGTAAATGCAGGTCACGTAAAAAATAAAAAGAAAGGAAAATACAAGCAGACAAGGATGCGAGAGAATTTTTCTCACACAACTTAAGCAGCTTCTGTGACCACAAAACAATGAGAAGCAGATTCTTTGAGATGAAACCATTACCTATAGACAGTTTTAAAGTCAAGTTTATTTCTAATTGAAGGCAGGAGAAGTCAGTTAATCCCTTTCACAAATTGAAATGGATGATCCCACACAATAAGCTTGATATCTGCATGTTAAAGAAAGTTAACAGAATATCACTTCAATTGCTTCTGTTATTGTATAAAAACAACACTGGAGCTTTTCTTTCAGCAACATTTCTCCTTAGCCAAAAGGATACTGTCTTGTATTTAATATAGTTGTTTGCATCACTCTTACTTCCACTCTTATTTGTCTTGCATCCCTAATACAATCTCCTTGAACACAGGCTTGGCCACAGAGGTGAGGTGGCTGAGCCTATTGAAAACACACTCAGTATAAAATATGTTACATAATTTTATCATGATACGTGAGGCAAGCATTCAGTGAAAGGTCAGGTACCTTTCTGTTACTTGGGGGTTGTGTGTGAAGGGTATGCGTGTGCCACTGACGTGTTTGCAGAGCTAAAACCCAGCTGCATGTGTTAGCATTCACAGCATCAGATGCATGCAGCCTGCAAATGGCACAGAAATCTTTGCTTTTTCCTGTAACAGCACTTCCTCACATCTTGGCCATGCTTAGCAATGTACTCCCTGTTGCACCTCCTTTTCATGCATGCAGTCTATTTAATTTTCATGGTGCTCTGGTGTGAGACAATATGCCAGTGCTTGCCACTGAACACGTTTTGTACCCAAACTGAGAACAGCTCCTTTGGCTGGGTGAGTTTCCAGGTACTGGCTCTTGTGACAAGTGTATCAAGTGATTTGGCAACCACTCCTTTAGTTGCACAGCAGGCAGAGCCCACAGCAGGAGTAACTTCTGCAGGCATGGACCCTTAGAGCTTGGTGTTTCTTTTGGGGGCACACCTTCAGTGGTGGGGCTGTGCTGCTGTCCTTTGCAGCCCCCTGTGCCTTCAGGCCACAAGAGCAGGAGCCTCCAGCACCATTCCTGAGACCTGGCAGGTCTGACAAACACTGTGTATGTGTTACTCCCAGTGACTTGTCTCCTTGTTCTCCTCATTTAGCCTAATGTACACTGTGTCCAGTTGCATTGGCCAATTACATGATTATTGAATTCAATTCTACAGAGAAGCATATAGCAAATGGAGGAAATAAGAGGTCAGAAAGAGTATGCTAAACAGTTCATAAGGTTAGATTTCTTTCAGGGAAATTGGTACCATCGAAGTATTAATGGAAAAACATTTTAGAACATAGTTGATCTTAAAATGGCTAGTTACATAACAGAGTTGTTAATTGTTAAAATTGAACACCAAAAAATGGTGGTTTTTTTGTAATAATATTACAATTACAATATTACAAGATGCCAATTCTTAAACAGGATAGGGTATGTGGTAATTTATGTGTAATCATTGCTATGCATAAGAGTTTAATGCTATTACAGATTTACTGGTTTAGATTGTACTTACACTTCCCATGTATGCAAACATTTTGTAAAATGCTATCAAATTCACACGGACCAAAATGCAGAATTTTAGACGCACAAGAAGCCAAGGTATCAGGAAAAGTACAGATTAGAGTTAGGAAACGAACGATTAACAAAAGGAAGACACTTTTTGAATTAAAAAATACATATTAAAACCCCCTCGAACACAAAGAAACAAAGATCACGCTGGATGAAATATTGCTTGCAGTGCTACCAGCTTTGATTGTAGGGGTAGGTATAACCAGGGCAGGGTGTGCATCCTCCTTCCCTCCCCAGCACCGAGCGAGGCAGCTCGAACACGAGCAGACCGAAGCTCTTGAGGCTGTGACTAATTCGTGGAGTCCACCGGTCCGCGCCACGGAGGAGACCCACCCAAAAGCTGCACGGAGCTTTGTTACGCTGCCGTTCCGGAGCACAAAGGAAAGCCACGCTGCCATCAGCAAGTCACCAGCTTAATCTGCGAGAATTACAGATGCAGCCACCGGCGTGTGTGCTCCGGGCTGCTCCTGAACCAAACTGCGTGGACAAGGGGGAACCCGGCCACCGCCTGTGGCTATTCCAGGCCAAGGTACTTCCCTGACTGGTCTTGCTCGGCTCCTCCTGCCAGATGGAAGAAATACCGTATGATTCTGACCACAAGGAAATCATTAGGATGATAGTGCATAAAGAATAACCTGTGCTTTGGAAATAGCGGCTTATTCGAAATGTTAAAAACATCTAAACCACTCAACGATTAATTGCGCTTTGTAGCAAAATGTCATTTGTTTGTACCTTTTTTTTTTTTTCTGGATTCAAATGCTACTCTATTAAAAGGTGAAAAGAGGCATGTAAGCACACCCCATGAAAGCAAGCAATCGTACTTAGGAACATCCTCTGATGCTGTCAAGTGAATACTTCGCCTCTAATTGATGCTGGTGATCTAGCACTGACAAATCCTTATTCCACTAATTTACTCATACATATAATATGAACACACGTTACATTCATGTGTTGGGAACATGGAAAAAGCTCTTCTACGGTGTAGTAACTATAACAAAAGGGCAAATGCTTTCAGCAATTCCAGGTCTAAAATGGGTACTTTTTTTTGAGCCTGATTTTATTTCACTGTCATGTCACACGTGTATATTTCTGCAATGTTAGCTACTTTTCCCCAAAGCACTATTACATGCTTCCACCAGAATTCACTCCTTCCAGAAGGACTCCTCAAAATACCAGATTTTGCAATTCCTTCAAAAATTGTTGCACTTTTTTTGCTTAAAGATCTGATCTGAATGTCTCTGCATAACGCAGATCTTTGTTCAAATACTTGTCCTTTAATCACACAAGTACAGAAAAAACAGAAAACCATTTGGGTGGTTTATTCTGTGAAAACAGAAAGTCTGTACAGAGCTTGTTGCAACATTAAACCCCCGTGTAGAGAACCAAACAGCTGCTAAAATTCTCCTACATGTTTGAAACAGCCTGAACTATGGATCAGGAAATCAGCACCTAATGGAGTTCCTCAACAGGAGTTCATTGCTTTAAGAGCCTAGAATGGAGCCTTGGTGGAAAGGTTGTTTTGCTACAGTGCAAAGGAGAAAGAGTAACTAAATTCAAAACATGCTTAGTTTTCTAGTAAGCATCAGTTTCAGGTATAACAGATGAATAATCTCCTGTGCAAGAGAGGAAAAGGATGTGATCTTTTCTGAGCTGTAGTTCACAGGGTAGGTTCTACAACACAGATTTTCCCACCCTGTGGCTGATTGTACCTGTTACATTAAGTTACCCCATGCTTATTTAGCAATTGCTATTTTTACTTGCTGCCTAAATCCAGATCCCATGAAGTGCCAATTGAAGGATCAAAATAATTTACAAAATTTAAGTTGTGAAGGAACTGGGTAGCCATTTTGGTGGTGGCAGCCATCTTGGGGTAGAAGAGATTCAAAATAGCTGAATTTCTAGAAATAACTAATATTGTGCAAATGTAATAATTTTTAAGATAATCTTCCCGATTGTCAGCCACTCCACTAGATTTAGAGGGAGGTTATAGCTATCTACCACACTATGACATGTAACCCTAACAGGAAATAATTTCTGCTGCACGTTTTTTGCTCATAACTCGTGAAACCCCAGCAATTTAAAAAAATAAAATGAGTTACTATTAGAAACCCCTTTTCAAGGCCATGAGGTAAATCAGGATCACACGGTGTAGGAATGCCCACTCTTGAGATCTCACTCCAAGTTTAATACACAATGAAGTCTGGAGATTTTAAGTACTTACACATAGAAAGAGACCAAAAAACACACAAGCACCTCACCTGTAAGTGGAAGGACACCGAGCCTCATTTGACATGTAAGGCAACTGCGTGACTTGGGAATTAGGTTAATAAATGTTTCGCCTGCAAGAGACTTTTACCACTGGCTGCTGCTCATTTTTGGAGCTTTGGCCCTGAAGCTGTAGTAAGGTATTCACAAGGAAGAGGGGAGCTGATATTGGGTAAGGAAGGTTGACAGAAGCAAGAATGTGTTGGTTGCTCCAGCGCACCTCAGAAGTGGCACTCGGTGTGGGACGCATCGGAAAGGGATCTGGTCACAGGGGAAGGGCAAAGTAGATATTAGAAAGCTTATCTTGGCAATTTTACTTTTCCCTGCTAAAAATGCAGAAAGGCTGAAGCGATCAGAGAGTGACAACAGAGTAAAGGTGCACGAATCCTCAAGGTTTAACTACAACCTCGGCAACAAGATTGATGAGCACGGCTCGCGGATTAGAGACGAGGGAAAACGATAGCAAGCTTAGAGGCCGGAGACAGCACGTAGCAAGCAACAGGAGCCGAGCCTGATGCCAGCGAGCTCTTTGCTGCTGCTGCGATTTATGACATCCCCTCATGACAGGGGGAAACCGCGGCGAGCGAGAGGAAGCGGCGGGGAGCGGCGCGATGCACAAAGGGAGGGCTGGTGCCGGGAAAGTTTGGGCAAGCAAAGGTCAAAGGCGTGACACGGGGCAGCAGCGCTGCAAAGCGACTCAGCCGGCCCAGACACCCGCCGGGGAGCGCGGGGCTGCCCGGCCGCCTGTGCGGGCGTGTGCGGGGCGAGCGGGCTGCCCGAGGCTGACACAGCCTTGTTTTCCCTCGTTCCGAATCCGTGAGCCACGCTCGCAGACCCGGCCTGTAAGCCGAGGGCACGATTTGGGAATGAGGGCGCACTTGTGATTTACTTCCCCCGCCAGACTTTCACCGCTCAGGACCTCATTACAGCGGCCGCTGCCGTTTGTTGGCCCTGACGATGCCCTGAGGTATCCGCAAGGAAGACGGGAGCTAATATTTGGTAAGGAAGGATGACGGGACTTGCGAAAGCAAGGATGCGGCGATTGCTCCAGTGCATCTCGGAAGCAGCACTTGATGAGGGACGCATAGGAAAGGGATCGGGTCACAAGGGAAGGGCGAAGTACCCACTAGGAAAACTTGTCCTGGCAATTTTATTTTTCCCTGCTGAAGACGGGGAAAGGCTGGAGTGACCTCCCGTGGCTGAGCTCCCGCGCCGGAGCAGCAACAGGCGGAGCGGCGGCGGGGCCTGAGGGCCCGCTCCGGGCATTCCCGCCCCCCGGGACCGTTACGGCCGTTACGCCTCTCCCGCTCTCGGACCGATTCAAACTCGGCAGCGGCGCCGAGCGGGAGCGGGAGCGCGGCCCCTCCCGATGCCCGCCAATCCT